>CAXKVY010012235.1:0-18047 GCA_964058915.1 Tetropium fuscum
TGGGCCTGGTCCTTCAAGTACACTGCCAATTGCAGCGAAGCTTCAATTAATAAATGAAAACACCCATAAGAAATTTAAGACATTGTGGGATGAAACAAGTAGCTGTTAGCAGGCCAGAAATCTCTTGAGATACCCAGCGAAGAGACGGCGAGGATTATCTGGCAATGTCTAGGCGAAAACTACGATTTGTAACCGGACACTTCCGGGTAAGGAAGCACCTCTATAACATGAGACAAAGTGACACACCCATCTGCAGAGGATGTGAACAAGAAGATGAAACGGTCGAGCATGTACTTTGTGAATGTCATCGACCAGAGAATCCATATTGGAGGAACGTTGGCCTTCTATGGCCATTTTGAGGGAAAGGCCCCTAGGCAACATCATCACCTTCTGTACATCATTAGGCTGGTCGATGGCCTAGGGAGACATTTCCCTCACGCAGGAAGCACAAGGGACCCAAAGGGGCCTAAGTGCAGCGGATCTCTAATCCGTACTCCGAACAATTTCCAGATTCCAGATGTAGAAATGGTATGAATAGTGACAAAGGGCCTATCGCAAAATAGCCCGCTCTTTTGGTTAATCGGTCATTGAACCATGACAATAACTTAGGTATAAACGCTCTTGTTAGTTTAGTTTTAGTCATCTCCACGTCAGTGTATTTATTGATATTTATTGATATTTGGAAGGAAATATTTTAGTATCTTATGATGATAACGCTTAGATGATAATTTTTAATTATTAAGCATTTTCAAATAAATAATAGTTTTGCTTTTGTAAATTATTTTTTATTTGTTAATATCTACTGCATTTTATATTATGTTGAACTGTATTTAATATGTATTGAAGTTGAAAATTTTTAACTTTTCTGTTTCATGTTTTCATTCCTTAAAAAAATTGAAAATATGTTTTAATTACCATATTATATAAATCCAAATAAAATTCCCGATCATGCATTTCGAAATTACATTTAAAAAAAGCAGGCGATAATATTTAGTATATATTTACAGCTACACGTTACAAATGATCAATTATTAGTATTTCGTTTATTTATAATGCATTATGTGTGTATTTTCATAGCAGTGATACAACTAGTTAATAGACGTTACAGTGAAATATTACCACTATTAATAAACGTACAATTAGGTAGTTAATTTTCCATATAAAATCTACTATTGTTTTGCGGAATATTTATGGTTGACCATAAATTAATGTGCTGCAACCGCCATTTAAAATCACATTCCCTAAATGTTAATCGAACAATGATATGGTTTAGTCTCCTTGATGATGGATTATTGTCATGGCGTATACCTAACAAGCGCATGTACTTCTAATAATGGGGTGTGATAGCTCGTACCTACTGACCATACTAGATTATTTACGACATAAACATACAATGTTTAGAGATATTGGTAGTGCCAGGTTTTGGGATATTATTTGATTGTAGTACTTATTTATGAGAGTGGCAGCTAAATATCGAATGCTAACAGTTGAATATCAAAATGCAACACTAATGTGTTGTAAACAGTAGTCTAAATTTAATGATGGTGTTTACAGCGTTTAAGTAGAATGTAATTAATGTGTCACAGCTGTAATGATTAAATGGCACACAAATATGTATTTCCAATATTTTTTTATAGAAGTGCGTTTCCCAGAATGTCTTTCAATTTATAACATGTTATGTCGTATTATAGGATAGGTGAATAAGAATTATAAGAATACTTAATTACATTGTAAGTACAAGATGACATTTATAATAATAATAGTATTTTAAAAACGGGCCAATATATTATTGACAATATAGCTTACTTTACCAAGAGCTGATATAAATCTTTGACTTAGATGCTTTATATGTTACTGGTTACCCTAATATAACGAATTATTTTTAAACAGTATAAGTAGGTGGTCTCTCAAGACAAGTATAGATGGACTAAAGGACTAAACATTTAATTTAATCAATTTGTTTCGTTTTGGCAGATCATCTCCATATATTTCCAGAAAATCTACTATTTTTCTTAAGTAAAATATATGAAAATTGAGCAATAATAAAAATACATTTGGCAACTATGTCATATATGCAAACAATAACCAATAAAGTGCTGAGATAGAGACTAGGTCAAGGCCGGCTTATTAAACAACTAATGCGAATTGTACTGACCTGAGTAAACATTATATATTATACCAGTGTAACTAGGTCAACTGATCATTAGTTATTATTAAGCATTAATCGTTGTACGTCTCGATGTACCTATTACTATTGATCGGGACAACCGATCACTAGTTAATTATAAGTACTATGTACTGGGTTTCAATAAACCATTATCAAAGTGTTCCTACTGTGTTTCCATTCATAGGTAGTTTAACTCACTACCTGGTGATCTCGATAGATTACCACTACATAGTGATCCTGCCAGGATAACTGGCAGTGATCACCACTACATATGTACAAAATAAGTGACTGGCAGATAAGGGTCGTATTTTTCTATTACACGCTCAAGTTGAATTTAATATGAATGGATAATAGATAATCTACCACGATATTTTAAAATTTCTGTCTCTTATTTTTGTACTGTTATTTGTATTTAATTAGTACAGTAGATATAGGATATTGGGTGGAACTAATTTCCATAAAGATAGGGTTCGATTTTTTTAGTTCGTTGTTGGTAGGTATCTTTTTGATATATACCCACTAAAAGTATAAAAAAATCTGATTGTGCAAAATACGTTTTGTTCACACAATTTTTGGTCACCAACCTGAAAAAAAAATATCAAAAATTTAAGAAGTTGTATGGTAACAAATTACACGGCATATCACGCTGGAAAATAATATAATAATGGTTTCTAGAAATAAAATGTTTACATACATTAAGAAGAAAATATTAAGAAAAGGTATTGTCATTAATGGAAATATGCAATATATTCATATAGGATTCCTCATCGACAGAATGCTGATATGTTTGTCTTTAAATCCTGATCTGTAAAAATTAAAGGAGCTATACCTCCTCCATCTCTATTTGATCCTGAAACTCAGTTTATTAAGAAAAAATACAAACCATCATTGGCGATAACTTTGGATGACAGCACCTAGTTTAAATTACATGTTATTTGCGGAAATATGGTATGGTCTTCACGGGGGTGCACAACTACACAAATTGCCATGGCCAAAACATGAAGAATTTTCTGATTTTTTACAACAATATAGCAGTCATATTGCTAAGCAATATAAAGTTGGGACAATTGTATTTGATAGCTACATCAGATACCTACAAAAAATAATTAGTAACAGTTAAATTCACTAAGAGAGCTCTCCACTTCTTAATGCCAAAGGACACTTTCTTTATAATAATTAAAATAAGCAGTGCTTTATAACCACGATGGGGAAACCCTTAGAAGTGAATGACCACATTGTGATTCATGTTAGAAGAAAATCATGTAAGACTTGTTGCTGATGACGCCGATATTCTTCTACTTTTGATTTACCATAATACCCGAAAAGGGATGCATAATTATTCTCTTTTCATATACTTCAATTGGTGCGATACCATTAGCTCGTTATTTGGTAAAGCTGTCCCTTGTTTTCAATTTCACATGTAAATTTAATTGAAGGAAATCTATTGTTTAATTTATTAACAGTCATCAATTTTAGCTACTATAGTATCAGAAACTGCAAAAATATCATCAATATACCTTAGACAAACTCTAGAGAAATACTCGATATCTTTTTTTGCTTCAACTTCAAATCTACTCATGAATAGACTGACAATAAACGGTAAAGGGTTATCCATTGCTGTCCTTCCATGTTGTTCGAAAAAAGTATGATGGGAATGAAAACAATTTTGTTTCATGCTATTGTCTGGTAAAATGTTTTATTGATATCGGGCAAATAACTAAACATAAATCCAATGTGTTTGGAATTATTCAATGTGTAAATTTTGGAATTAGGTTCGCAGATTAGTTTTTTCACTGATAATTTGTACTAAAGAAAAGTTTGTGATCACTTTTCCCCTGTTCCTTGGCCGACCCATATATTTCATATTTATTAAGTCGAACTAAAGTAAAGGGGCTTTGCTATAGCTTTGCTTGATTACTTTCACTTTTCATTTACCAAGTTTTTATTTAACTTGCTATGTATTTATGTATGTATGTATGTTTGTTCGGGTTAAATCTTGAAACTGAATTTTAAAGCAGTTATCCTCAACCGATTGAACTGAAATTTTGCATGCACGTTTAGTTTAGATGACAAAGCATGGTTAGCTTAGTGATGTCATTCTAAATCCAATATGGCGGACCACCCGAATATACCAAAAATAAGCAGTGCTTTATAACCATAATGGGGAAAACCTTAGAAATGAATGACCACACTGTGATTCATGCTATAGATGACACATTTATTGCAAAAACAGCGCTTACATTGGCAGAAGAAAATCATGTAAGCAACAACAACTCGTTGCTGATGACACCGATATTCTTCTGCTTTTGATTTACCATAATACCCGAAAAGGCTGGGTGAAAAGGGATGCAAAATTATTCTCTTTTCTTTAATTGGATGCGATACCATAAGTTCCTTATTTCGTAAATGAAATCTACAGCACATCGAAATTTTTGGAAATGCGAGGAATTTGGCATTTACGCTACTCTGCTTGGCAAACAAACAAAAGGCAAACATAAAGGAACACACATATTTATATTGACACCAAAGCATTGGTATTATTGTATGGTGGAAATTCAAAGACAGACAATCTACTACGATATAATCTCTACTTGAAAAAAAGTACATTTTTAAAAGACATTATAAACTGGAAAGCTATGAACACCAATATTACCAATCCCTACCAAAAAAGTAGGAGACCAACTACAACAGCCCATATGTGAACATGTGAAATGAGCCCTGCACCAGAGTTATTACTGAACCTGATCCCATGCACCTGTAAGACTGATATAAATCAGTCGTATGGCAGTGGCAGATGTACGTGTCGACGTTATGGTGTGGAATGTACTCAGATAAATATGTTGTAACTGTTCTGGTAGAGATTGCACAAATAGTGCACTACAAGAAACTGAAGGAGACTATTGAATTTAGCTTTTCTCTTATGTAAGATGTAAGACTGATGAAATATATGAAACGCATTTTGATTACTAAAAATATGTTTTCAGTTTTTCCGCCACTATTTAGTATTTATGTCGATTTTTTAAATTCAATATCAAATTTTTTCAGCACGCAATTTTCCGTACTTTGATACCATACACGATTTTTTATATTTATTTTGGCATTTTTCAAGATGATGGCCAAAATAACGCATTTTATATACTTTGCTACCAATTTTTCTGCAAAAAAAGGTGAGAAGAAAGTAAATCGGCGTCGTGCATTAACGGTGTACCAAAAAAGGATCTCTGGGCGTTGTTAATGCCACTAGAATGCAGGTTGTTGTAGCGTGAGACCTAGATGTACAAAGAAGAGTATTCCTACTTCAATGAAACAATGGAAAATCGATACTCTACTGACACTAGCAATTATATATTAAAATTATATCATATTACATTACAAAAGTAGCAGACTTACTGTGCTGATTATGTATACATATTTATACCTACCTATAAATTTAAAAAAATATTTACCTAACAATGCCACAATCTACATCACAATGCTACATCAAAGGTAATAGGTAGGAACTATCTTAATTCATAAAATTCCGCACACAACAGGTCCCCAACCCCAATTGCTAACAATAAACTATAAAGTGCAGCAATATATGTATATAGTGCCTTGTACAGAAGGTACAGTGGCAAAATAAAAGACGGTACTATTTAGAGCTTATCTGATTAAGTAGCAGCATAGTCCGTAGAGGTAATAACGACGTACGGTTACGTCTTTATTACCAAACACACAGGTAGAAAGTTTCCGGTTTCCGGTTTCAGAAACTACCGAACCATTGATTATCAATAGGTCTCACCATAGATCAATATGATATCACAAACAGGTAAGGATATAGGAAATAATGAACTAATAATGAACATCTAGTCTGCAAGCTAGTCACTTTAAGTTTTACGCTTTACCAAAATGACACAAAATAACATGAAAATAGCTTCCTGTAGAACTCCGAAATGAATCAATAAAAATCATTAACAAGGCCCCAAAATGAGCCTGTAACAAATTAAATTTTTCTAGACTTTTAGTATGTCAAAAAAGATACCAATAACCAACTAAAATATTCAATCCATCTCTTCCATCCATGTGGGAACTAATTCCACCTATTACCTATTTTTGCATATATTTACTGTACTAAATAATGGCATTTAGCCTGATCAAATGGTAGTTATATGTGTTTTTGGGGTGTTTGGGGTTTTTGGGGTGCTCATTGGTCGAAAAATGCAAAAAATGAGTCGAAATTTTCGAAGCTTTTCAGGTTTTCCGCTTATATGTATACGGAAAATATCACTGTATTGAAAGTTGAAGACAAAAAGGCAGTTTTGACCAACTTTTTGACCAACATAATAACTTGATGGCTTTTAGTTAAATAACAGCCATCACAGCCTGCCACTCCGACTGCTGCTGAGCCGGAGCCTGGACCATCATCGTCCATTGAACATCCTACGCCCGGACTTTCCACAGTCCCAGCCAGATGAAGGAGAGTAAAATTATATTAACATTGCTATCAGATATTTTTTATACATCGCACCTTCATACTACAACTTACTTACTCTTTTTTCTAATTCACTATATGGTCTACCAATGAATTTTCCTCCAATAATATATTGAATATTACTTTCTTTATCTTGAAAATGTAAATGTAAGAAATGAGTAAATAATTTTTTTTGTAAATGGGTATTTATTACTGCTTATTAGGTACATCTACAAAATACTTATCCTAAATCGTCAAGTCATACTTACAAAAAAAGGAGAGGGAAGGAATTTAGGTTGAGAGATAGACTTTGGGAGAGGAGGTAGAGAGGGGCTTCGATTTATGGTCGGAAGCCCTCTTCCGAACCCTAAATTTGGGGTTTGAGAGGTGGTGGGTTCATATTTACAGCGCAGAGTTGTTATTATTTAACCCGTTCATTTTGGTCAAATAAGCGTTTACAGGGAAATGGAGAATGATTTCTCCATGTATATGCGTATATATTGATCCAGATTTCAAATTTCGGTGCTCTCTAAATGCAAAATTTGATGCGTTATAATTTTATTATACGAGTTCTTCACGTAGTTGTTTTCAAATTACAGACGTACGTCTATAAGTGAGTTTATTGCAGTTCTCACGAAAGTTGGTTATATTTGCCATTTTTCGACTAACGGCTTATATCGGTCATATTTGGAAGTTGATAGCTCATTTAATGTAAAATTTGCTCTTTTTTTGAATATAGCATAAAATACAACATATTATGAGTGCAAAACCTGAAAAACAACGATAATTTCGAGTTTTTGCATTTTTCAACCTAAGCCGGTGGTACTACTGCTACGAGGTAGCAAACTTCACATTCGTGTTCAGCACCCAAAAAAACATAATTGTTGAGAAACCTTCTGGCTTGAAGTTCTCAAAATATGCACTTTTGACAGTCTAATAGGCTTCCCACAACTTAAAAAGTATTTCTTGTCAGTTCCTGTCAAGAAAGTATATCTTGAAAATGGCCTTTCTAATAAAATACATAGGTGCTGGATCGTATAAAGGATTCATTGTAAATATAATGGGATATGTAGATATAATGGAAATATGGGACCTATAGGTAATTATGTTTTCATATCTATTTAATTACTAATTGTTAAATAGATATGGGAAACGTAATACTTTTTACTGCCGATCCAACGACGCTCGCACTTGCTAGTGTGTACAACACACTTGCTAGTGTGTACACCGACGATTTATTTGTATTAATTTATGTCATCTTACAAAAACTACATTACTGAAGTCCTCTGAAATAAAATTAATAGGTAATTTATACAAGGAATTTCTATGCAAAACAAATATTCTCTTTTTGTAATAGATTCTCACCTCTTGTAAATTTAATTTCAGAACTTCTCCAAGCGTGCAAAGGTGTAGTTTTCTATCAAAAATTCAATATCCTCCGGCGCTGCAAACTTTTAATAAATAATCCATTGAAACTGCACGAAAACCAACAGCTATCTATTCTGTTTCAACTTGAGCAAATAATAAATCGGTTGTCCGGTTGGTTTACAAACTATCCGGGCGATTTAAATCGCACCAACATTTTGCTAACGGATAAAGTGGCGAGGATAGCACTTAATCAAGGATAAAAAAGGGTTTCGATCTTGTACAGTTTATTGCAGGGATCTGTCATGCGTAATGGCTGATATGTGGCTTGGTAATATTAGATGCCTGCTGGAATTATTACAGCTCATTTTAAAGAAATATATGAAAGTCCGATGATCAACTGGGCCATCTTCCTTTTATTAACTAGTTTTATGACATGACCTCACGTTAAGGTCTTAGGACATAGCATTACTATTATTGTCAGAGTAAATCACGTTATTTTTACGGATGATTTTCTTTTGCTGCATGCTGTTTTCATATGTTTTCTCCACGACTGTTCAACAATGCATGTTTTTCTTCAAAGATAATTATATCTATTATTAGTTGCAGTGCATAATCATTATTCACTGTTAAGTACCTAGATACCAAAGTCGCAAATCAGCTTCGTCTCGTCACGTGTTACTGAACTCGTCACTAATTCACATTAAATAATTTCCACACCCTATCACCCTAACACCCTGCGTTGCTATGAATATTTATTTTCTGTGATATATGTAAGTATATTATGTTGATTGGAACTTGAAACTAATTATAGCTTTGTTTTTGTTGACAGAACGGGAATATATAATTTATTAATATATGAAAACTGCCAATTGGTAGGTAGTCTATCGACTTTTCTTAGTATCTGGGAAAACATAATGGTGTGTATGATAATACTACTTAAAGAGGATGAAAATAGGTAAGAAAACTTGTAACTTAAACGGTTTTATTTTAAATCATCAGTTGTACTAAAAACTACAAAATTATTAGGATACTACACCTAGGATACTATCCTAAGATTCTGACGTTTGGTAAGACATAAAAACCTGGGGCGCATTTGAAATTTGGTTTTTATGCGCCCCACGTTTTCATTTCTTACCAAACGTCAGAATCTCAGGGAGGTCCAGGTTTGTGTCTAAATTATTTTGTAGTTTTTAGTACAACTAATGATTTAGTTAGATTTAGTAGTTTTTAATTTTTTAAGCTCACCAAGTATATTGTATAGGACTCTTTAAAAACATCCAAATCAGCCCAGTAATCTTAAACAACCCCAAGTACCTACCAAGTTTAAGACAAATCAGTTCATAAATTCGAGAGTCCGTCATTTTGGGTTCGCCATTTTGGATCCGCCGTTTTTATTTTTTAAGTTTGAGTCAAAAATTGTATTGAGTGACCTTAAACACCGCAAAGTTTCAAGTTTCAGATAAATCGGTTTATAAATAAGAAAAATCCGCCCTTGTAAGATCCGCCATTTTGATTTTTTGTAATAAAAATATATTAAATTTTATTGTCACCGGAACACTATGTAATTACCAACTTTCTAGTCTCTAGCGCATCGGGAAGTAATTGGAAAAGCTGTTGCAATATATGAAACAAAGATATAAACAAACAAACCAACAAACAAACAACTAAAAGCTAAATAAAATCGTTTAAAAATAGGGAAGTTTCAAAAGCAATTGTAATATTTTGATCACATTTTTTTTACTTTTATAACATTGAAACACTTTAAATTGCCATTACAAAATTATTGTCTAATAAATATCATATAATTTATTTATAGGCGCAGAACCTGATATATTTTTTTTTCGGTTCGAAGTTTATGTATTTCGGATAAAGATAGAAATTTCAGAATATCAAAAGTTAAGTTTAGTGCGCAATAAGTGATGAAAAATACGTGTAACAAATGATGAAAAATGTATCTCTTTTGAATCACAAAATTGGCAATATAAAAAACCGAAACATTATTCATTAGGTTGATTTGATTTATTTGGATGCCACCCCGTTCCAGCTCAGCATCGCCTTATCAAATACTATACTATACTATAAACCCGTATAACACTAACCAGTGACTAAAAACTCTTTTAAAAATTTTAAACTTGCACAGACGAAAAAGCTAATTACAATTACGCATTTAAGACTTATTGTTATATGGAAATATTGGAAAACGATACATTGACGTCATACAAATCCTCGACGGCGGTTGTTTGTGTAGGTCGGGGTCTTGATCGGAAGATTAAATTCGAATTTATATATATGATAATAAAGTAACCGACACATTTTGGGATATGACCTATTCAATAAAAACATATTTGAGGCTAAAACCCGCTATCGCGTAAGGCTTTAATGAACTTTTACTCATTTCTTACAAGACTCTTGACAGATTTAAGTACCATTTAACATCAAGTGGAAGATCATTAAAATTGTGGAAATTATTATTACTGAAAGAACATTGAATTATTCTAGGCAGAAGTATTCCTTGGAAGGCTGTAGAGCACAGAAACTAGTAGCACGGTCGTAAATATTGCTAGCTCACACAAGTTTATTGTACAGGTACTTAATTAGGCGTCTCAAGATAACTAATTTTATATGCAAGATAATAATATACCATCCCGACTGTGTGAAATTTGCAGATATGATCAAATTTCCAGTACCGTAGCTATTCCAGTACAAGCCATTTGTAACTCATAGGGGCTTCCTTCTCGATTTGTAGTAATTCTGACCTCGATTCTGACCAATAATGTTCTTCTCGTATTATCTACTTTTTGTTAATATTTAGTTTAATAATATTCAATTTATTTGGAATTAAATTTTTGTGTTCCAATGGAAATACACCTATCTACAATGGTTTATATTTATTATATAATAAATATTATATATATATTGTTGTTAATTAAATATATTTCTCTATGTACCACATTTACATAAATTTAGATTCGCATAAAAACTAATATTATTGCAGCAACGCCCGTACTATAAAATTTCACAAGGTAGATAAGATATCCCTGCAGCTAACGCAGATCATCGGAGGCGGTGAACTAGCATTTGTCATCTCAGAGTCTACCTCGCTGTCACCAATCAGCATTTTACGAGCGACACAGCCCGCTGGAGCACCATAAACCGATTCCAGTTCGCTCAGTTTCCTTCAGCGCTACATAAAACCAACAGATTTATACTTTCTTCCCTCTTACCTACTTATTTCATATGCCGACTAAATAAACAACTGACTATCGCTTAATGGAACCCAAAAATGCGGATAACGTCCTGGTTGATCCCTTCATGTTGCCTATTTGAATGTTACTCGTAACTCACATACTTATATGCGAAAATAATTAATATCCACAGTTATGCAAATATTATTATTGGTAAAATAATAATCAATAATGAACTTTTGATTCCAAGTGTTTCAATTTTTATTATTCATACATTATATGTTGTATTTGATTAATAATTATACTACATTGTAATTTATTTTGTAATTTAAAGCTATTATAATAAGTCTTTTAAGTTTTAAATCTTTTAAATGCAACTCAAAAATTATGCATTTATAGTATATATGTTACTGTGAAACACCGAAATCCGGTGAATGTCGAGATACACCAGTGAATGTCAACATTCTCTAAGTTGCTTGGCGTAGATCCGAAATATCGGTGAAATATCATTATTTCTAATTTACACCGGTGAATGTCGACATTCAGCATGTACTCATGGTGTATGTTGAAAACGAACATTTTTTACTAAATGAAAACAAAAATAAAACTATAGGTAATATTTATTTATTAAAACGACAGGGGAAAATTTTTCTAATAAACTTAAGGAAATTGTTGAACTTAAAACAAACAGTAGAACATTGCAAATCACGAAACACAACTAAAATAATGTCAATATAATAAACATACACATACATTTTAATTTTTAAACTGAAATATAAAAAACCCAGAAAATGTATGACATTCTTATTAATTGCAACAACCTAAACTACCATGACACTTCGAATTGCACAAAAGGCCTTTGCTTTTACAGCTGCAATTAGTCGTCGAACACTTCCTTTTGCAATTGCAACGTGTACTAATTACAGGTGAAAGGCTGTTTCAAGGTACCATTTTTGTCTGCTAATTTATAAAAACCTGAATCCTCTATTCCAACAACAACCGCTAATACATTTGGAAGGTCTGTATGACCACGGTCGACATCAGGGACTTGAACTCTTACGGACTCTTAATTTGGACAGGAGGAAACTTTTTTTTTGACGTTCGTAACATTTTTGTTCCTTGAAGTAGGAGATTCTCTTTTGCGGCTACTCTCTTTGAGGAAATTAGCTATTGTTTGTTCAGTCAATACTTGAGATGAAGACGTGCTAGGTTCTAGCTTAACTCCAATGGTATTTTGGTTATCCACGTCGCTTCCATCTGAAATATGGTCTTCTAACATAGGCTAACATAGGGAAACATAGGCCTCTAACATAGGCTTATTTCTGCACATTTTCTATTATGGATTTATTTTATTATATTTAATTTACTTTTTATTGTATTTATTTTAAAGTTTGTGAATACCAAATTATTTAACCTAGCATCTATTGCTAGGTTAAAGGAGCAGCTGGATGGATACGGCAATAAAATAGGATAAAAAAAATGTGTATTTTTAATGTCTACTGTATTGTCAACTGTGTCCGTATCTAGTTACATTGTAGCAGTATTTTTATACCTACATGAAAGGAACTAATATAATTATGTTAAAAGATATGCAAAAGTAACTAGTCCTAAGTAACGAGTCCTAATCCTGAAAGTAACTAATCGTTACAAGTACTCAAAAGTAACTAAAGTTCCCATTACTAAAGACTGACGAAGCCAAAGCCAACAAACAGGATGCAGGAACGGAACCGCCCAAAAGGAAGTTACGACCTGTCGTTTCCGAGATTCACCGGAGCGCATCTGTGTTTGTCGACACACACCGGTGAAAGTTCGAATGTATAATAAAATTAATAAACGTTCGGTCTTTCACAAAGGCATTTGGTATTTGTCGACATTCACCGGTGAACGTTGACATTCACTAATTTCGGACTCTCACAGTAACATATACACATAATACGATTTTTCGTAGAAAATCAAATTTCCTATAGAAGTGGCAAATTATAAAATGAAAATACTATTTTTTCAACAAAATAAGTGAACAAACTAAAAAAAAGAAAAATATTTGGTTTTCATTTTCAATTTCTTTCTGAGTGGATTTATGTATAGGCATTGGTTCATAAAAAAGAAAGCTGGCCTAATTATTTCCTCCAAAATAGTGACTGGCAAAAGTATTATTGATAAAAGTTTACTGATACAGGTTCAAAATATTTTTTTCCGATTTTATCACTTTTTACCTTATAAGGTAAGGTGGGGTAACTGCAACCCAGAAATTTCATAATTGAAATGTGAAAGCCATGAAAATTTTTGTTTTTATCCCATATACTTCCAACTGTAATACATACAATATTGGGAGTGTCATAGTGTATGAATTGAGCAAATTTATAATAATACGTATAGAAAAAACAGAATTATTTTTTTGGATTATAGGTCGCACTTGCCCCATATAATGGGGTAAGTGCGTTTCTGGCTGTAATTTCGTACTTAAAGTGATATTAAAGTGTTTTGGGACAAGAGCGTATTTTAATTTAAATGAACGGAGGAGTGTATAAAAACTTTTTATTTTCAGTTTTCATACTACCACAATTAAAACTAGAATATAACAAATAGGTATTACAAAAACGAAAACAAGACTGAAGCCTATGTCCAATGTAATAAATACGTATTTCTTTTCCTAAGTTACAACTGAGTTACAGTCGCACTTACCCCAGATCCAATTTTATTAGGGGCAAAAGCGACATAGCAATTTGTACAAAATAATAATATAATTAATAAAAATAACACTTGCCACTTGAAGTGCTACGTATATGTTACCAAAAAAACCTATGAGGACAATATGATTGTTTAAAATGTCTCAGATTACAGAAATTTATTATAACCTACGCCAACTTACCAACCGAGAATTGTCCATTTTCCAAGAGGTTATGTCGTATGTGGTGACATCCCAAATAATTAATTTACAAATCTCTGCTAGGGACTAATTTGTGTCTTAGGGATTTATCTCGCACTTACCCCACCTTACCTTACTTATGCCTTATTACTAATTTTTACGAGCCTAAATTATTTTTATTCAATGAAACAATTATTTTCGTTTTATCAATGATATTGATAAAGGTATTTGTTCAAAATGTTGATAATCATGTGATCTTACATATAAAAAAACTTTAATGTACTTATTTATAGCTGATTTAAAGATTCTTTCTTCGAAAATTACATATAACATTTATTATTTATTCGTACGTATTGTTTATTAATTAACTAATTAAAAATTTTGAGCTAATTCCTTTAAAAGTGGTAAGTGAAAAGTGCATTTGTGAAGCGAAAGTGAAAAGTCGTATAATCGTAAAGAAGTAGGTAAATTTGAACGACTGTATCTTGGCCAATTTTTATCAAAAATGCAACAAACTAAAAAAAAGAAAAATATTTGGTTTTCATTTTCAATTTCTTTCTGAGTGGATTTATGTATAGGCATTGGTTCATAAAAAAGAAAGCTGGCCTAATTATTTCCTCCAAAATAGTGACTGGCAAAAGTATTATTGATAAAAGTTTACTGATACAGGTTCAAAATATTTTTTTCCGATTTTATCACTTTTTACCTTATAAGGTAAGGTGGGGTAACTGCAACCCAGAAATTTCATAATTGAAATGTGAAAGCCATGAAAATTTTTGTTTTTATCCCATATACTTCCAACTGTAATACATACAATATTGGGAGTGTCATAGTGTATGAATTGAGCAAATTTATAATAATACGTATAGAAAAAACAGAATTATTTTTTTGGATTATAGGTCGCACTTGCCCCATATAATGGGGTAAGTGCGTTTCTGGCTGTAATTTCGTACTTAAAGTGATATTAAAGTGTTTTGGGACAAGAGCGTATTTTAATTTAAATGAACGGAGGAGTGTATAAAAACTTTTTATTTTCAGTTTTCATACTACCACAATTAAAACTAGAATATAACAAATAGGTATTACAAAAACGAAAACAAGACTGAAGCCTATGTCCAATGTAATAAATACGTATTTCTTTTCCTAAGTTACAACTGAGTTACAGTCGCACTTACCCCAGATCCAATTTTATTAGGGGCAAAAGCGACATAGCAATTTGTACAAAATAATAATATAATTAATAAAAATAACACTTGCCACTTGAAGTGCTACGTATATGTTACCAAAAAAACCTATGAGGACAATATGATTGTTTAAAATGTCTCAGATTACAGAAATTTATTATAACCTACGCCAACTTACCAACCGAGAATTGTCCATTTTCCAAGAGGTTATGTCGTATGTGGTGACATCCCAAATAATTAATTTACAAATCTCTGCTAGGGACTAATTTGTGTCTTAGGGATTTATCTCGCACTTACCCCACCTTACCTTACTTATGCCTTATTACTAATTTTTACGAGCCTAAATTATTTTTATTCAATGAAACAATTATTTTCGTTTTATCAATGATATTGATAAAGGTATTTGTTCAAAATGTTGATAATCATGTGATCTTACATATAAAAAAACTTTAATGTACTTATTTATAGCTGATTTAAAGATTCTTTCTTCGAAAATTACATATAACATTTATTATTTATTCGTACGTATTGTTTATTAATTAACTAATTAAAAATTTTGAGCTAATTCCTTTAAAAGTGGTAAGTGAAAAGTGCATTTGTGAAGCGAAAGTGAAAAGTCGTATAATCGTAAAGAAGTAGGTAAATTTGAACGACTGTATCTTGGCCAATTTTTATCAAAAATGCTTTTGTCGGCGGTCACTATTGTGACGGAAATTACGTCAGCTCTCTTTTTTGTGAATCAATACCTATACCTAAATTAACTCAGAAAGAAGCAATACACATAAATGTAAAAACACAAAAAAATACAAATAATCTTTTTTTATAGCTTTTTAACGTACTTTTTTGAAAATAATCCTACAAGATCATATATATATATATATATATATATATATATATATATATATATATATATATATATATATATATATATATATATATATATATATATATATATATTTATATATATATATATATATATATATATATATATATATATATATATATATATATATATATATATATATATATATATATATATATATATATATATATATATATATCGGGAGGGGTGATCTGCGTACTACAATGCAAACTTCTAATAGTTATATCTGCGTTAATTTTTTCCTACATAAATAGAAAAAAAATCCAGAATTTTTGTATAAAAAAACCTACATTCTTGTACTATATCATTTTTTACGTATCTTTTTTACTTTTAGAGTTATTTGGAAAATGTAGTATATTTTTTAAGAAATTAAAAAAATTGGTTTTATTATTACGTATGTTATAAAACACGTCTTATTTTTTTTTTTTCGAAAGATGCGCATTCTAACCAGGCCGAACTTTTGGATTATATGATTATATATATTTATATATATATATATATATATATATATATATATATATATATATATATATATATATATATATATATATATATATATATATATATATATATATATATATATATATATATATATATATATATATATATATATATATATATATATATATATATATATATATATATATATATATATATATATATATATATATATTGGATTATACTAAAATAAAGTAATTTGTAAAGGGATAACGATCAATATCCATTCTGGTGGGAATATCTGGGATTTTAGCGCTCATTTTTTTCTAAAAAATTTGAGCGGCCCACCGTTTTTGCCCCGTATCTAGCTTAGTCATAACGCAATATTAAAGCAATAGTAATAGTCTCCATTTTAAAGGTCTTTCCAAGTAGGTACTACAAAAAAAGTTTTATAAACTTTTCCCGAAAAGTGTTCCCAGTCCCCAAATGTTCCCAGTTTTCCGTTATTTAACATTGAATGCCAGTCCGGAATTACGCCTAAGGGATAGGTAGGTATTGAAAAATATTACCCTGTATAGTATATACTAAACGAGGTATTTAGCCCTCTTAAAATACACAGCCTGTATAAGAACTTAAAATAAGAAATTCGTAGCTTGCTCTATATTTCAAGTAAATAAATTTCATAGCGTTATATATACGTAATTCCTTGAATATTCGCAAAAAAAAAATGCTGTTGACAATTTCCGGGGATCTAAGCTCATTATGATTCCCGCAGAGTGACCATAGATAGACGGGACTCGTTGAATAGAATTCCAAATGAGCCTACATTGCAGTAAAAATGCTCTGAATCTTACAGTTCTTTTAGCCAATAATTTTTGGTGTCAACATAGATTCTAAACTTGTAACAAATCGTTGTACTTACTTGTATGTACTAAAAATGCAGAGAGGAAGATTTTAATATATACAAGAAGCCAGTTGGAATTCACTTGGCATAGTGAATTAATCTCAATTATACTGATATTCGGCTGATACTTACCACTAAAATAGTAACTGATTTCTTTCTACTACCATACTATTTCAACTTCAAAAAAGCATTTTGTTAATCACAAGGCACATTGTTCTTAACAATTATCATTTTAAAATTGGGTAACCTTGCCGGCGGTAAGAGGGCAGGTAAGATTTCTAGCTAACTATAATTTGCTAGCTTGCTAATTTGCTAATTTTCTAGCTATTATCTTAGATATTTTTTTTGGTGAAAAGTAATCTTGGGTTTGTAGCATTCCATTACATAGATAAATAAGCAAATAGACGAATAATAAGGAAGATACACTTACCAGTCCTATATCTGGACATATACACGGAAACGAACCACTTAGAAGTTGTACAAGTTCGTTCACCATCATTGAGGATTTTCAGAGTGGTGTACGACCTGTTTCATTGCTCATTTATACTTGAATTTAAAATATTAATACTCCAACACTTGCAGTGACGTTTTAAGACATCAGT
>CAXKVY010012236.1:0-17429 GCA_964058915.1 Tetropium fuscum
TTCGAATACTCTTTCAAACAAAAAATAAATTTCATTTATACCTCTCACACAACTTGCTTTATTTCATTTTAAAGATCGAGCGCGCTTATTGGCGGACCCTTTATAAATTGCACTTAACTATAACATACACATACACTTAGCCACAAAACAGTTGCAGTTTATTTTAGAAATAATGGTAGACACAAATGCATACTTAATCGGGATGTATGTAAGGAGCAATTTTTAATGCAGGAATCCATTATGTGTTCATGGACCATTCTTCATCAACCAGCCGCCTGAATACACATCTGACTCTTTTCTCTGTCGTCTATCCTGTAACTATATGTTATGGGTCATTTTGCTCCCTAGAAATTTACTACATATTTTTTGTTTCACAGATATGACCGAGTGTGCATACTGTGCTGAAACCGCCCTTAAATGTATATTTATGACTTCCACAAAACACATTAAAAACTGCTCTCGGGAATCTGCTCATTTTGTGTTATTATGGCGACGTTTTTTATTAGAAAGGATATCAGTGTAGCAATTCTCTAACGCGTATGTTACGCCCACCATAAATGTAAAATATGATCCGACTTGATGAGATAACTATCTTGTTTCGGTCTTGAACACGAAGTAAAGTTTTATTTAAAATGGTTTTTCGTAGCTTCTTGAAATTTATGTTCTGGATATATTTGCCTGGATATATTATGTTCTGGATATATTGAATCTGGAGTGTAGAAATTATTTGTATCCTAGTGATAGAACAACGTGAATATTATTGTTATTGCAACTAGTATCATATATTTCTATATTACTTTTCAATTATTACTTTTATACTTTTATTGATATCTAGGCAAGCTGTACAGAGGATATATGTTTTATTTGAAAAATTAATAATAATATATTTATTTTAATGTGAGGAAGATTTATAATCCGGTCTTGTTAGGCCATTTTTTGGTACAATTTTTTTTATCTCCTATCATATCCTACTAATATTATAAATGTGAAAGTTTGTATGTTTGGATGGATGTTTGATACTCAATCACACAGATCGTTTATTACCTGGATTAACAAAGATAAAATCCTGAATGTTATCCTGAAAAAATGTTAGGTTCCTGTGGGATTATCATAAAACGAACTACAGGACGTATCCACTTGTATGTATGTGTATATGGGTCGGAGTGTAGTGGTTTCACTTCCACTACAGCACTTAGGCCTCATTAGGCCCTTTGTCCATTTCTCCTTTTTATTTGAGTACTTTTCTTCAAACCATCCTATTTTATTACGGGGGGCTTGGTGGCAAAATCTACAATTTTTATGTATGATAGTATGGTTCTGAGTTACCGAGATTTGTTACTCTAGTCCTAAGTTAGTTACCATTTATCTGGGACCACGCGCCCGCGGCAGATGTTGAGTCTTCCCTGGTCTCAGATGGACTGCCACAGCCCATCCCCAAGCCTGCCTAGGTCACTCATCCTAGTGCCACCAACCACCGTCTTACCGGTCAAGTCTCGCGGCTAGGCGGCCCCGTGACGTATCCACTTAAAATTTGTTACTTTTCTTTTGTTGTTATATTGCTGTGTTATATTGGTGTATATTGCTCGTTGCAAAAATAACTTTTAAAAAAACTTTTATTTAGATGAAAATGATAGTTCCAACTATCCGAAAAAATACAAATGTGAGTGAGTTTCTAGAAATGCAAATTACAATAAATTTCAATTAAGCTAAATTAACAGATAAGAATGCAAAAATCAATGTAATACGATATTAAAGGAACTGTTATCTTTTGCTATTAGCAAAAGCATAACTTGTGAATAACAAGTGTATGTGTTTCTTGCATATACTATGAATGAGTTTCATATAACAACTCCCTTCTTATAAAAAAAGTTCATGCTATACATCGACTTTTAAATAATATAAAATTCAAGTTACGTAATAAGAAAAATATAACATTAAATCAAACTAATTCAGGTAAAGAATTTAAAAATTATATAATATAAAAATTGATTAAAAATAAGTTCTTTTCAAAAATGACACTGAGATACACTGATAGTCTATCAACTGTTCATTTCGATTCATCCTTCGTCGATTTAATTTTCGTGGTGTATTGTTGGTCTTCTTCTTGGAAGTAGCCTGGTGAGGACACTAAATCGGATGATGCTACAATGGCTAGTCTTATACAAGACCAACCTGAGGGAATTTAAAAAACTAGTCAGACAAAAATAAAGTGGAGAGCCTACTGTGAGGAAATTGAAGACTACTCACAGGCTGCCAGGCTATGTAAAATCCTCGTTAAAGACAAAAACCATGATATAGATATACTGAAAAGGGATGATGGCACCAAGATCAACAACCTTTGCGAAAGCCTAGAGCTGCTCATGCAAACTCACTGCCCTGAATCTGTCACAACAGATCGAAGGGAATGGCCAAATGAAGTCGACACCCAACCAACAGATTTGGACTGGCAAACCGCCAACCAAATAGTAAGTGAAGACATAATCAAGTGGGCAATACAGAGCTTCTCCCCATTCAAATCGCCGTGCATTGACGGCATATATCCAGCACTACTCCAGTGGGACCTGGATAAACTACTGCCGCACCTGGTTGGGATGTTTAGGATGTGCCTAGCACACCTCTACATTCCAAAGATATGGAGAGAAGTAAAAGTATTGTTCATACCAAAAGCAGGGAGGAGGGACTATTCCACCCCCAAAGCATACCGTCCTATTAGCATCACTTCATTTCTACTGAAGACGATGGAGAAGCTATGTGAGCGATATCTGATGTAACATTAACTAACAATCCTGTGCACCCCAATCAACATGCATACACAGGAAAATCCACCGACACTGCCCTCCACGTGGTAGCAAGTCGGATTGAGAAATCCCTGGATCACAAGGAATCCACCCTGGGTGTTTTCATAGATATAGAAGGTGCGTTTGATAAACCAACCTTTCCTAAAATTACAGCAGCCCAATCACATAGGAACGTTCCTCATACTGTGAGCAGCTGGATATCCAACATGCTCTCTAAAAGAGCAGTGCAGGAGACACTGTCATAAGAGGACTGGTTGCGAAAAGCTTTCCGCAGGGAGTTGTTTTATCACCACTGCTATGGAACTTGGAACATGGAAGGATTCTACACAATTGCATTCGCAGATGATTTAACGATACTGCTTAATGGAAAATTCGAAGGAGCCCTCTGTCAGAAAATGCAGATGGCCCTAAGAATAATCGAAAATTGGTGTGAGGAGTATGCCCTATCCTTTAACCCCAGGAAGACGGAAATGGTACAAGTTTTCACAAGGAGAAGAAAACTGGAGCCAATGAGAGCACCCGTTCTCCTAAACAGCATTAAATTTTGCACCACAGGTGAAATATTTGAGGGTAACTTTCGATAGTAAACTAAACTGGAATCTTCACCTCGAAAGAAGAATAAATAAGGTCTACATATCATATGAGCAGTGTCGTAGAACCATAGGGAAAACCTGGGGAATGAAAACTAGGGTAGTCCTGTAGATATACACTGCTATCATAAGACCAATGATAGCCTACGGAGCTGTTGTTTGGTGGCCCAAGAGTCAACAAATAACAGCAAAACTCAAGCTATGCCAGGTACAAAGAGTTGCCTGTCTAAGCATAACCGGAGCTATGCGAACAACACCAACAAAAGCAATGGAGACAATGCTGTGTCTTCCACCGCTAGATCTACATCATCTAGAAGAAGTAGCTTTGACTGCCATGGCTCGCCTCAATCCGTTGGCATACTACCAAATGCAAGCTGTGGCCAAACCAGAAGCCGCCTGTGGAGTGAGGCTGTCAAAACGATACCCCTTTTACAGGCATGTGCAGATGGTATTCCGCCTCGGCTTGTCTTTGATAAACCTTACACCATACAAACTACTGGTGAAGATGAGGCCGGCGCTGAAGGTGTAAACTATGTCTTCACAGACGGATCAAAGAAAAAGGAAGGAGCAGGCTGCGGTATATATTCCAGAAATCTGCTACTCCGATGCAACTGGACTATCGATAAAAATGCCAGCGTAGTACGAACAGAACTCGCAGGTATAACCATAGCCACACACGAGATTACCCGCAGAGAAATACTGGCATATAAAATAACTAAAGGGTCAACATGGGAATGTCACCAAGCACTTGTGAGAGCATGTCAGATGAATAACATCTACTGCTGGGTCAAAGGACACTCACAATGCAACGGCAATAAAGGAGCTGACAAACTGGCCAAGAAGGCAGCTAGCCTGAGAATCCTTGGGCCTGGTTCTTCAAGTACCCTACCAATTGCAGCGAAACTCAAATTAATAAGGAAAAACACCCATATGAAATTTAAGAAATCTCTTGAGATATCCCAGCGAAGAGACGGCGAGGAATTTTCTGGCAAAGTCTAGGGGAAAACTGCGATTCGTGACAGGAATCCTAACCGGACACTGCCGGGTAAGGAAGCACCTCTATAACATGAGACAAAGTAACACCCATCTGCAGATGATGTGAACAAGAAGATGGAGCGATCAAGCATGTACTTTATGAATGTCGTACGTTATGAATATGAATGCCGCCGTGTCATCGACCAGAGAGTTCATATTGGGGGAGCGTTGGCCTTCAATGGCCAATTTGAGGGAAATGCCCTTAGGCAACATCATCACTTTTTGTACAACATTGGGCTGGTCGATGGCCTAGAAAGACATTTCCCTCATGGATGAAGAAAAGTTCGGTTACTGAACTTTTCTAAGGACAGCTTATTATGATGTGTAAAGGTTCAGAGATGATGGTTAACCATATATTAGCTCACGCTCTTGGACATTTTTGCTCAATATCAGTGAAGAATAACAGTTTTCTGGAAGCTTTTGTAGGCGTGCTTCACAAGTAGTAGTTATCAATCGGATATGCGAATAGATTTGAATATAATTTTGTGCCATAAATTTAGTGGTTTTTCGCTGGACCCAATTATAAAGTCAACACGTACGAAGTCGCGGGTAAAAGCAAATGGATGGAGTACTTGCTATGGGGTCATTTTAATTTTATAATTTATAGGTTTTTCTTATGAAGGAAATGATGATAGGTTGTTAAATAAAATAGAAAACAAAAATAATATTAATAAAAAACAATTATTAAATAATAAAAATAATTAACAAATCACGATAGCGAATTCAATAATAGAAATATATGAAAGCAAGACAAATATTATATAGTTATTCTTATTTAGGTAATCATTATTTATATATTTACAGAATGAAATACAAAGTGATTCTGACCTTCTGCAACTGCAGGACATGATTGGACAATTGATGTATTTAAACAAGGCTGAATTAATGACCCTGGCAAATATGTCTTTGTGATTTGTCATGGACGCAACTCACCATTGTGATCGAAATTTTTCATGGCAGTTTACACAACATCGTTTGAAGTTGGCGATTACCAGGCTAAATCCAATAGTAGATATAGTTGAGCTTCCCGATAATAGTAATTGTTGGAACGGAGGATGGAGGTATGGAGAAAACTCAATACCAGGATGGAGGAATTGAGTTCTTCAAAGTTTAATAGAAGTTGTTCATGGATTGAACATATTACAGTCTAATCAGCTGTAGGTTTCAGCTGCACAAAATTTATTTCTTTCTTGATGGTACATTTTTCTTTATATATGACGATTGACTCTTTAGACGAGATATTATTATGACATTTTATGTTGTATTGGTTTCCAATAATTTTTCCTATGTTTTCGGACTATCCATTTCCAGAAAGTGAGAGGTGCTTACCGATGTCTCTATGTGCCTCTTGATTAGTACTTACCTACTGATCCAAATAGTTCAAGCTAAAGTTAGCACTAAGTGATATTGTTATTTAGCGGGAACCAGTGCTACTAGTAAATATTAACTTTTTATTCATACCATTTAAAATATCGCATGTCATTTATGAATATTAAAATAGTAGTGACCCAATTATACTACCTGCCCATCTTTTTCTTTTAAATTTTACGTGACGAGTACATGGTAAGATTTTATCCATGATATACTTTTTTAAACATGGTGAGGTTTTACCAATGCTATTATAGGT
Source organism: Tetropium fuscum (assembly GCA_964058915.1). Classification (NCBI taxonomy): domain Eukaryota; kingdom Metazoa; phylum Arthropoda; class Insecta; order Coleoptera; family Cerambycidae; genus Tetropium; species Tetropium fuscum. The sequence goes on from CAXKVY010012236.1 coordinate 6,051, forward strand.
TGTTACGTTCACTTTTAGTAGTTAACAATTTGAGTATCCGAAATTTATTGCAGATATATTTGATGGATAACATAGATTTTAAACAGTGACTACGCTTTCCCTTTTGCATGTGTTTAGAAATTCAGGTCGGCATATTACTTTTATTAGTCGATTACATCAATATTGCCACAGCGCATTTATTAGATTCTTTGTCATAGATCTTTACCACAAATATCATAGTGCATATCTGTGTCGCCTTATTATTTTGTGGGTTGAACGTTGGCAGATCTGTGACGCTAACCTAGATCAGCAGATCTACGGTCTAATTCCTGGGGTTTCCCTTTTTCTCTTCCTTTCTGAGCCGTACGCGTAGATGGCATTGTGGTTTTTCATCGTGTTAAAATTTGAAGTGATTGTCTTGGTTAAATGACGTAGTATGTACGTTCCGACATAATGGGATAATACAAGAAAATCATTGTACATGTGTTGATATTTTGGAAGAATATACACATACCACATTAGTGGGATCATATAACTTTTAACGTTGAGGTAAGCCATTTTGTTTCTTGAAACCGCGTGTTCATATTTTATTTTGCCTACTTTGTGTTCTCTGCGCTACTTTGAGCTTGCGTCGCGTTGAACTCCCTAGAGTTAATTAAGGGACACAGCGAAGCTATCTTTTAGAAGCCGTTTTCTAACTAATTACGGCTCCATTGTCTTTCGGCGATTGTAAGTCACACCACCTTTTAAACCACCTTTTAGACCACCTTTTTCACCACGTTTTACATTACCTTTGGAACGACCTTTAGGACCAGCTTGCTGAAGTCCATCGACCCCTGTGCCGGTGTAGAGTCACAGGAGAGGATCCACCTTACTGGAAGACTTGTTGCATATCACAGATAAGCTAGTTTTAAGATTATTTTAAAAGGGACACACCCTGTTTGATTGACTTGAAATTGCTACGCTACGTGTGTACGCTTAAAAATACAAAATTATTACGAGCCCTCAGCAAACGTTTGACCAAATGTCTATAGGTATTCGCCTGGTTACTCTCGCTGTAATCAACATATTTGGGTAGGCATTGCCTCACTATTTGTATGTATATTGATTGCGGAAAGGTCATCGTGCACGTTGACATTTAAACCGTTTTTCTGTGTAAGCTGTTTATGTATATGCTGAGTTTCCAGGTATAATGCCACATTTTTCAGTACAGTACAGTAAATGTTTGAATTCTTTTTGTTATGGATCACCATTTTTAAATATCCAATTGTAAAGTAAACCTAGTAGTAAGTATACTGTGTGTATTATTTTTCTTTTCCCCAAACATTACAGAAAGTGTCAGGGTGTATTCGATACCCAGGAAAATCTATCTGACTTAGTTGCGCATAGTCAGTGGCGTCCACGGTAATTCGTGACTTCGGTAATCATCGAACTCATTAATTTAATTTGAATTTTATTTTTATTTTTATTAAAAGCTGAGCTAGCTTAGGCAAACTTTTTATTGCCCACTTTAAATCGCTATTGAATGCACTCCAAGGGGTAATAAGGTTTTAGACAAAAAAATCATTGAATTTTTTTCACTAAAAATATTGTATGATCACAAAATATTTTACGTCAGTTAAAATAACGAATTATTAAGATTTTTAGACACTAATGGTGTTGTAGCCGAATTTGGCTAATCCATACAAAACGAAAACAGAAATATTCAAAAACAATTGTTTGAAAATACAATTAACATACTCTGGAAAATGATATAAAAGCAGACATAAACAAATATTAAATATTAAAAACACTTTCCACCAGTTTTTCATTGTGCACTACATTATAGGTTGCGTCTCCTGGAACATCGTTTTGATAGCATTCATTATGGATAAATGATAACTGATCAAAAATAGAATGGAAATTGGGTAAAAACAGAAGCGTGATCGGTGACAATCACGAGACTGATGATCCATTGGTTAAAGGTGAACTAATAGAATGTTAAAATAATTACGTTTCAAGAGTCTAATTTTGGCCCTGTAAACAGGAAATTAATTAATCCCCATAATAAATATTGCGAGAGAAGAGACACTCCTGATGCGAATAGCAATATAAGCATTATTATATGATTGTTGTTTGAAAGTACCTCAAAATATTATTAATTTCCTCTCGACTAAGTAAACGTGACTTAGTGCTTTAAACATATTTTCGAATGTTTCATGCTGTCCCCAAATATGTTAGATATACAATTAAGTGAAGACGAGGGTATTTTATTGTATAGTACATTATCTCCCTTTTAGAGTTTAATAAGCGGAGCAAATTGAGTTCATAAAATGTTATGCTGATAAAAAGAAGCTACAATTTATTAAAATTTGAATTTCAAATTTATTAGTCAGATATTATATATGTATATATATATATATATATATATATATATATATATATATATATATATATATATATATATATATATATATATATATATATATATATATATTAGCTGTGAAATTCTTTGCTATTCATATTTGTTTTGTGAAAAGTAAGATTTTCATTACAAAGAGAAATAGACGAATAATAAGGAAGATACACTTACCAGTGCTATATCTGGACATACACACGGAAACGAACCACTTAGAAGTTGTACAAGTTCTTTCACCTTCATTGAGGATCTTCAGAGCAGTGTACGATCGGTTCCATTGATCATTTATACTTGAATTTAAAATATTAATACTCCAACACTTGCAGTGACATTTTATGACATCAGTTTTTGACGCATCTCAAATTCTTAGAATACCCAAACCTAGTCTACTATTTATATTTGTTCTATTTGAACATATTATATATATATATATATATATATATATATATATATATATATATATATATATATATATATATATATATATATATATATATATATATATATATATATATATATATATATAAATATATATATATATATATATATACATATATATATATATATATATATATATATATATATATATATATATATATATATATATATATATATATATATATATATATATATATATATATATATATATATATATATATATATATATATATATATATATATATATATATATATATATATATATATATATATATATATATATATATATATATATATATATATATATATATATATATATATATATATATATATATATATATATATATATATATATATATATATATATATATATATATATATATATATATATATATATATATATATATATATATATATATATATATATATATATATATATATATATATATATATATATATATATATATAATATCAAGCCTAGTATACAGCGCAGTAATATATACTTTTGTTATTCACAAGTTATGCTTTTGCCGATGTAGCAAAAGATAACAGCTTCCCCTGATATCAGGTTAGAATGCTATCGCATTAGATATCCGTTTTACTTAGCTTAGTCGATAGTGTTGCACCTGCATTTCTTGAAGCGCTGTAATTGTAAACTGCTTGCAGAACCACTCTGCCAAGCATATAAATGCAAATGTAGAATTATGTAGCATCAGTATATATCAGACCAGTATCTGTATTCAAATATTAAAGTCAAAATTTAAGTCACTCATATTTATTTTTCGTCAGGATAGTTGCAACTATCCATTTCATCTGAATAAAGTTTTTAAGTTTTTAAAAAGTTATTTTCACGACGAGTGATATAACATGTGTTTTTTTGTCATTAGAATTTTTGTGAATATATTGATCCATAATTAGGCGCGTTTTAGGCGTAACTTTGTTCTTTATTAAGAACTTTAGTATTTTTTTATTATTTCGTAGTAAATTTACGAGCTGTTTCGTTTTTAGAGCTGTAATATTAGTTGAGTATTTGTGACCTTTTAAACGTTCTTCAAGAAGTTGCATTGTTTGACCAATGCAGACCTATTGTTCCATTGTTTACATGGAATTATATATATATATATATATATATATATATATATATATATATATATATATATATATATATATATATATATATATATATATATATATAATATATATATATATATACACTGAGCTCGTAAAGTTTGGAATAAATTCAATTAATCGTTATTGAAGGATTTTCACAGGAAATACTCGGACACGTCAACCTTATTTTATAAAATGTCACTTTTTTCAGCCATCGATTTTTTTTTTGTTTTGTTAGTTTTTGAGCTATGATGTCATCGACAATTTTTTTAAATGACAACCCATATTTTTTTTCACGGATTTCGATAGAGCACATTTTTCTGAGTGCGAATATGTCAAAAACATAGTACCTTTAACATTAAAGTTTTCGAGATATTCGGTTGCAAAGTTTATAAAATGTACCATGGCACCATGCATAAGCTATCGGGCGGGTCAAGATTTTTAATAGCTTATTGATTCTAATAGCTTATAGCTTATTACATTTTAAAAGATTAAGGAGTAATATTATTTATTTTGGTAGCTTATCGAACATTTTGAAAGATTTGGGAGTAATCTGTTTAATTTTTTAACAACAATTTAAACAAATAAAAAAATATTTTAACAAATAAATGATAAATAATTAAAGTAAAAAATAAAATCAGAGTAAATTTTCAAAGTGACCTCCATTCACTTCCTGGCAATATCCCATCCGCCACTGAAACTCCTGCAGAACCTTACCAACAGTATCGGGTTGAATGGTTCGAATTTCATTGCGAATTCTGTCCTTTAATTCTTCGATGGTATTTGGTCTATTGAAATAGACTTTGCTCTTTAAATAGCCCCATAAAAAGTAGTCTAGGGGAGTGAGATCTGGAGATCTAGGGGGCCATTCGATAGTTCCCCTGCGACCAATCCAATGGTTAGGAAATACATGGTTTAAAAAATCGCGAACGATCACTGCAAAATGGGGTGGTGCACCGTCTTGTTGGTACCATATCGTGTGATGGGGCAGATCTGGATCTACGTCATTTGGGTAAAGTACCGCAAGTGCAGGGACTAAGTCGTCTCTTAAAAATTCTAAATATATTTCACCTGTTAATACGCCTTCAAAGAAAAATGGGCCCAAAATACGATTACCTACAATACCAGCCCAAACGTTAACTTTTTGTGGAAACTGACTACGAGTTTCCATTTTCCAGTGTGGATTTTCAGGAGACCAATATCTACAGTTTTGCCGGTTAACTGTGCCGTCGAGATAAAAGGTAGCCTCATCAGAAAAAACAATATTGCGTAAAAATCCGTCGTCATCAATCAGGCGTTGCAACATGGTTTGGCAAAACTGTAACCTACGGTCAGGATCATCTTCGTTTAACTCTTGGACCAAAACCACTTTATACGGATGCCATTTGTTCATTTTCAAATATTTCAAGACGGAGCTTTGAACTATTCCGTTGTTTGCCGCCACTTGGCGGGTGGGTAAATGAGGATTTTCTTGAAGTTTTCTTGAAGAACATTCAATTTAACATCTTGTTGCACTGGTGGACGACCCGTTCTAGGGCGATCTCTCGTATGACCCACTTCTAAAAACTTTTGTTCTATTTTGCTAACGGTGGACTGTGTAATTGGTTCTCTGTTTGGATATTTGTTGTTAAATAAACGGCAAACTTCTACTTGTGTGCGAGCTCTGTCCCCGTAACCGATCATCGTCAAAATTTCGATTCTTTCCCTTTCACTCAAACGACGGACCATTTTTAAATAAAATGAATTATGATGGAATAATGATTAATCAACTTACTTAATGATATTATTCAACTGATTAAAACACAAACTTGCGAGGAAAAACTTCAAAATTGTGACAACTGTCAAAACTGTTGTTTTTCCTGCGCTTTCTTGATAAATGATTAGCATTTGGTCATCGCTTGTATAATTCATTCTTAAAACTTTGCAACCGAATATCTCGAACACTTTAATGTTAAAGGTACTATGTTTTTGACATATTCGCACTCAGAAAAATGTGCTCTATCGAAATCCGTGAAAAAACAAATGGGTTGTCATTTAAACAAATTGTCGATGACGTCATAGCTCAAAAACGAACAAAACAAAAAAAAAATCGATGGCTGAAAAAAGTGACATTTTATAAAATAAAGTTGACGTGTCCGAGGATTTCCTGTGAAAATCCTTCAATAACGATTAATTGAATTTATTCCAAACTTTACGAGCTCACTGTATATATATATATATATATATATATATATATATATATATATATATATATATATATATATATATATATATATATATATATATATATATATATATATATATATATATATATATATATATATATATATAATGTGTAGCTTTTTCAGTTCGATTTTTATCTATTAATGGTGTAATTTTAGGTAGTTCATATTATTGTGCGGTGTGAATATCGTGTATTTTTAAAATGTTTGACATATTTTCTGATAGTTGTGGTATATATATGGTAGGGCAATATATGTTTTATGAGTTTAAGTTGTACCGATTATTATTTGTTGAGAATTGTAGTAGTTGTGAATTCTGTTATTGAAATTTTTGTCGATTATAGAAAAGGGTTAGTTATTATTTAATTAAACACTTTAATACATTCTTTTTTAAAAATGGCAGATATTAGTTTTATTGATCTGTCTGCAATATCAATTGCAGACAGAACAGTTTTATTATGGCTCTAAGGGTTTTTTGAGATGAAATTCGCTTGGTCGTCTTTTCGCCTGTACGTCTCTCCACATGTCCGTGGAAAGCCGCGTTTTTTGTGAACGCACTATCTGAAGAACGAAATGTTCAAACTAGGTAAGAATTGGCAGAAAAACAGTTTTTAGGAAAAGGAAGAACCCTACAGTTTAAGAGCGAAATCAATCATATAAATACCCCCATAGTGGCGTCGCAAAATATATATTTCAAAATGGTGGAGGAATATTATGTACCGAAGAGGTCAAATGAACCGAATTATGGACCGAAGAGCCTCAAAAATCTATATTTCGAGGTTTTTGGGGTAGCAGATCAAGAAACTTTTGTCAAAATGCATATTCAAGATGGCGACTCCAACAAGACGGACATTTTTACCATTTATGGCCCAAATAGGCTCAAAATTAATCGGTGTCTCAGGAATATCGGATCGCAGATCACATTTTTTGTCAGAATAAATGTTCAAGGTGGTAAAATTTGTTTGTCATTTATAGTCCGATTCGACTTAAAATCGGTATATTGGGAACATCCTAAAATAAATTTTCATGATGGCGGACATTTTTGCTATACCAGAGTAGAACCATACTATTCGACTTAAAATTTTTAACTAGTGAATTTTGGGGCCGCTGGACGAAATCTTTGTCTAAATCAGTATTCAAGAAGGCGAAAATATTTTCCGTTTATACTCTGTATCGACTCCAAATCGGTGTCTCGGGAATTTTTTAGTCGCAAATCACGAACTTTTTGTCAAAATAAATGTACATAATAGCGGCTCTAAGATGGCGGACGTTTCCTATGGCTTCTATAGTTCCATTCGACTTAAAATTCGGTATTTCGGGAATTTTGTGTTCGATGGTCACTAATTTTTATTAAAATAAATATTGAATACATTTTTGCTATATATAGTTTTATACCACTAAAAATCTGCACTAGGGTATTTTAGGATAGCTAAACACGAATTATCTTTGGAAATCAAGATGGCGCTTTTATTTAATGCCTTTTTTAAATTTTTGTTGATCACTGAAAGTGAAATCATAAGAACTCATTCAGAAGTCATTAGAGTGATTTTAGCTTGGACGGAGACAAGAGTTTTTAACGATTGAGTTTATATGATGAGTAGGTACGTAGAATTTTCTCGGTTTAAACATAAAAGTATTTTTCAATTTCTAAAATATATTAAATATTCAACTTTCTGTGCGAAATCGACGTAAGGTAAAGTGGGGTAAGAGCGTTTTTGGGGTAAGTGTGACTATGCCGTAATTATTTAATTACAAAAGCATAACAGGTGTCGTCCTCTAACGGGTCTTGAGATAAATCTCTAATACACAAATTACTGCCTATTAGAGATTTGAAATGTAATTATTTGAGATGTCACCACATGGCTTAGTTTATAATAATCTTCTGTAATCCGAATCCGAATCATATTGTCCCCAGTTTTTTTTGGTAGAATATACGTAGTTCTGCAAGTGGTAAGTGTTATTTTCATTAATTATATTGTTTTTTTTAAATTGCCATGTCGCTCTTGCCCCCAATGAAATGTGATGTGGGGTAAGTGCGACTGTAACTCAGTTGTAACTAAGGAAAATAAGTACCTACTTATTTATTACATTGGACATAGACTTCAGTATTATTTTCGTTTTTGTAATACCTGTATGTTATATTTTAGTTTTAATTTTGTTAGAATGAAAATAAAAAATAAAAAGTTTTAGGTAAAAAGTTTTTTAGGTAAAATTTTATCCACTAAAATCAAGACAAATCAGGAGACAGGATTTTGTAGATTTATCATTGAACTATACGCTCTTGCCCCAAAACACTATAATATCACTTTAAGTACCTACGAAACTACAGCCAGAAACGCATTTACCCCATTATACGGGGTAAGTGCGACTTATAGTCCAAAAAATATAATTCTGTTTTTTTCTATACGCATTATTACAAATTTGCTCAATTCATACACTATTACACTCCCAATACCTCATAGTTTAATATATTACAGTTGGAAATATATGGGATAAAAATAAAAATTTTCATGGCTTTTTACATTTCAATTATGAAATTTCTGGGTCGCAGTTACCCCACGTTACCTTATAGTTAAAGTAAGGGAGAACACTATATGTTCGGGCGACTTGCATGTATTTATTATTTTAGTACATTTTTTATTTATGGATGAAGAGGGAAACATAATAAAACAACAATCTCGTTAGCACGGATCGATAAATTAATAATGTTTGCCCTCTAGTTTTGAAAACAAAATGTAACACAAATCAATAAACAAGTTTTTATTAAAGGTAATTTTAAGAAAAACAGACAAAAACAATAATAAAATGAAAAACGCTAGGTCATTATTTTTGTGAGCAAGGGAAGTGCTACAGCAACGTAGAAGTTACCGCCAATATTTTACAGCAACACCACAAGTTGAAGGGAAGTTGGAAAAGGGTGGCTTTGTCCATCTGTTATTATTTACTTTGAAAAGTAATAGCATTTTCTGTCCCATCGCTTATTCCTATCTACTTTAAATTCCTTGGTTTCGCCTTATTTATTACGCCGAAAAAGATTAAGCTAACGAGACGGGAGCCCATGAAATATCTCGTTTTTCATATCTCATTTGTACAGCAGAGATATTTTCGCGTTTAAATCGGGAAGTGTATAGCCATAATAAGGAACAGAATTTATATAAATACCCAACCATGTGTTCACACTATAACCAGATATCCTAGTAAAGCTAAACAACAAATGAACCCTTTATTCTCTTATATCGACGGCTCTTGTTCTCACAAGATTAATAACCATCTTTCAAGTAAACTTCCTATCTAAAAGGCTATATATATATATATATATATATATATATATATATATATATATATATATATATATATATATATATATATATATATATATATATATATATATATATATATATATATATATAGATGAAATGTGCACCAATACCATATGAAAATAGTCTTATCTAATAAAAATGTGTTCTAGAAATATCAAGAGGGTATTTAATTATAATTAAGATTTAATTAAGGAATACATTGATTAATTCTGCACGCTTTCATTACTAAAGTATTTGATTATTAGCTTGTTATGCAGTACTGTAATTCAAAGTAGGTAATGAATACAGGCATTTTCCAGATTATTTTCTGTTTAATAGTCACGTTTAATGGAATTGAATCGTTTTTGTTATAATTAATAATAAGCTGTTAAATCTCACATCACACAGCACAAGATTATTAGATTTTTAGCAACATTTAGTTAGCAACAAACACAAATATATTTAAACCAATGACAATAATGCAATTGTCAAAGTGCAATTGCAAATGTGTATTTTTTATACCAACGACCTATTAATTCAAATTACTGCGATTTACCATTAATTACATGTCATGAAGTTAATAGTAGCATAACTACATAATTATCTACTAAAAATTTAAAACGAATTATCGACCATTACTACTCATATAATAAACGAGAGATAGTAATTTCCATGTTGAAAACTTTCTAAAAAGGCGACAATAACGCCAGCTTCAAAAAAAAATTGCTTGTAGAGCATAATTTAGTCGTAATTTCCCTGTAGTTAATCGTTTATTAAATAGCACTGTTTTTGCGTTAACGCCCACTTGGTTATTTGTAGTACAAATACGGTAATCCAACACCGAGGGGTAGAAACTTTGACGGGGCCTGCACTATATAATACTAGATGTTGATTTTGGCCTAGTTTGACATTAATTTGCGTCAGGAGCTCGCGGTATAAATATCTCGTTTTTATTTACAACCCAATATCCGAACGAACAAACATCATTTATGAGAGAGTTTGTGATAATGTGCGAAACTTCGTCAAGCGTCGAAAATAAAACACAAGAGGGCATATATATATATATATATATATATATATATATATATATATATATATATATATATATATATATATATATATATATATATATATATATATATATATATATATATATATATATATATATATATATATATATATATATATATATATATATATATATATATATATTGTGAAAAGTAATCTTGGGTTAGTTGCATTTCATTACATAGAGAAATAAGCAAATAGACGAATAAGAGGAAAGATATACTTACCAGTGTGTATATATATATATATATATATATATATATATATATATATATATATATATATATATATGGGTTTTAAAAAATCTATTCATGTATCACATCATGTAGGTTATGTATATATATATATGTGTATATATATATATATATATATATATATATATATATATATATATATATATATATATATATATATATATATATATATATATATATATATTATGTATATATATATATATATATATATATATATATATATATATATATATATATATATATATATATATATATATATATATATATATATATATATATATATATATATATATATATATATATATATGGGTTTTAAAAAATCTATTGATGTATCACATCATGTAGGTTATGTAGGTACATAAACTACACCATTTTCAAGATATCGAACTTTGAAAGCAACTTTTCACTAATCTCAAATTTATAAAATAAAAACGGTCCCGAATTATGAATATTTATTTTGAAAATAACACAAGGTGGAGGGACCCCCTAGCCGCGAGACTTACCAGTAAGATTTCGATTTTCGAAGTTAAGCAAGGCGGGCGTTGGTGGCACTTGGATGGGTGAGACCCACTAGGCGCCACTAGACGCCGCGCGCGCGTGGTCCCAGATAA
>CAXKVY010012237.1:0-10452 GCA_964058915.1 Tetropium fuscum
TCACCGGAGCGCATCTGTGTTTGTCGACACACACCGGTGAAAGTTCGAATGTATAATAAAATTAATAAACGTTCGGTCTTTCACAAAGGCATTTGGTATTTGTCGACATTCACCGGTGAACGTTGACATTCACTAATTTCGGACTCTCACAGTAACATATACACATAATACGATTTTTCGTAGAAAATCAAATTTCCTATAGAAGTGGCAAATTATAAAATGAAAATACTATTTTTTCAACAAAATAAGTGAACAAACTAAAAAAAAGAAAAATATTTGGTTTTCATTTTCAATTTCTTTCTGAGTGGATTTATGTATAGGCATTGGTTCATAAAAAAGAAAGCTGGCCTAATTATTTCCTCCAAAATAGTGACTGGCAAAAGTATTATTGATAAAAGTTTACTGATACAGGTTCAAAATATTTTTTTCCGATTTTATCACTTTTTACCTTATAAGGTAAGGTGGGGTAACTGCAACCCAGAAATTTCATAATTGAAATGTGAAAGCCATGAAAATTTTTGTTTTTATCCCATATACTTCCAACTGTAATACATACAATATTGGGAGTGTCATAGTGTATGAATTGAGCAAATTTATAATAATACGTATAGAAAAAACAGAATTATTTTTTTGGATTATAGGTCGCACTTGCCCCATATAATGGGGTAAGTGCGTTTCTGGCTGTAATTTCGTACTTAAAGTGATATTAAAGTGTTTTGGGACAAGAGCGTATTTTAATTTAAATGAACGGAGGAGTGTATAAAAACTTTTTATTTTCAGTTTTCATACTACCACAATTAAAACTAGAATATAACAAATAGGTATTACAAAAACGAAAACAAGACTGAAGCCTATGTCCAATGTAATAAATACGTATTTCTTTTCCTAAGTTACAACTGAGTTACAGTCGCACTTACCCCAGATCCAATTTTATTAGGGGCAAAAGCGACATAGCAATTTGTACAAAATAATAATATAATTAATAAAAATAACACTTGCCACTTGAAGTGCTACGTATATGTTACCAAAAAAACCTATGAGGACAATATGATTGTTTAAAATGTCTCAGATTACAGAAATTTATTATAACCTACGCCAACTTACCAACCGAGAATTGTCCATTTTCCAAGAGGTTATGTCGTATGTGGTGACATCCCAAATAATTAATTTACAAATCTCTGCTAGGGACTAATTTGTGTCTTAGGGATTTATCTCGCACTTACCCCACCTTACCTTACTTATGCCTTATTACTAATTTTTACGAGCCTAAATTATTTTTATTCAATGAAACAATTATTTTCGTTTTATCAATGATATTGATAAAGGTATTTGTTCAAAATGTTGATAATCATGTGATCTTACATATAAAAAAACTTTAATGTACTTATTTATAGCTGATTTAAAGATTCTTTCTTCGAAAATTACATATAACATTTATTATTTATTCGTACGTATTGTTTATTAATTAACTAATTAAAAATTTTGAGCTAATTCCTTTAAAAGTGGTAAGTGAAAAGTGCATTTGTGAAGCGAAAGTGAAAAGTCGTATAATCGTAAAGAAGTAGGTAAATTTGAACGACTGTATCTTGGCCAATTTTTATCAAAAATGCAACAAACTAAAAAAAAGAAAAATATTTGGTTTTCATTTTCAATTTCTTTCTGAGTGGATTTATGTATAGGCATTGGTTCATAAAAAAGAAAGCTGGCCTAATTATTTCCTCCAAAATAGTGACTGGCAAAAGTATTATTGATAAAAGTTTACTGATACAGGTTCAAAATATTTTTTTCCGATTTTATCACTTTTTACCTTATAAGGTAAGGTGGGGTAACTGCAACCCAGAAATTTCATAATTGAAATGTGAAAGCCATGAAAATTTTTGTTTTTATCCCATATACTTCCAACTGTAATACATACAATATTGGGAGTGTCATAGTGTATGAATTGAGCAAATTTATAATAATACGTATAGAAAAAACAGAATTATTTTTTTGGATTATAGGTCGCACTTGCCCCATATAATGGGGTAAGTGCGTTTCTGGCTGTAATTTCGTACTTAAAGTGATATTAAAGTGTTTTGGGACAAGAGCGTATTTTAATTTAAATGAACGGAGGAGTGTATAAAAACTTTTTATTTTCAGTTTTCATACTACCACAATTAAAACTAGAATATAACAAATAGGTATTACAAAAACGAAAACAAGACTGAAGCCTATGTCCAATGTAATAAATACGTATTTCTTTTCCTAAGTTACAACTGAGTTACAGTCGCACTTACCCCAGATCCAATTTTATTAGGGGCAAAAGCGACATAGCAATTTGTACAAAATAATAATATAATTAATAAAAATAACACTTGCCACTTGAAGTGCTACGTATATGTTACCAAAAAAACCTATGAGGACAATATGATTGTTTAAAATGTCTCAGATTACAGAAATTTATTATAACCTACGCCAACTTACCAACCGAGAATTGTCCATTTTCCAAGAGGTTATGTCGTATGTGGTGACATCCCAAATAATTAATTTACAAATCTCTGCTAGGGACTAATTTGTGTCTTAGGGATTTATCTCGCACTTACCCCACCTTACCTTACTTATGCCTTATTACTAATTTTTACGAGCCTAAATTATTTTTATTCAATGAAACAATTATTTTCGTTTTATCAATGATATTGATAAAGGTATTTGTTCAAAATGTTGATAATCATGTGATCTTACATATAAAAAAACTTTAATGTACTTATTTATAGCTGATTTAAAGATTCTTTCTTCGAAAATTACATATAACATTTATTATTTATTCGTACGTATTGTTTATTAATTAACTAATTAAAAATTTTGAGCTAATTCCTTTAAAAGTGGTAAGTGAAAAGTGCATTTGTGAAGCGAAAGTGAAAAGTCGTATAATCGTAAAGAAGTAGGTAAATTTGAACGACTGTATCTTGGCCAATTTTTATCAAAAATGCTTTTGTCGGCGGTCACTATTGTGACGGAAATTACGTCAGCTCTCTTTTTTGTGAATCAATACCTATACCTAAATTAACTCAGAAAGAAGCAATACACATAAATGTAAAAACACAAAAAAATACAAATAATCTTTTTTTATAGCTTTTTAACGTACTTTTTTGAAAATAATCCTACAAGATCATATATATATATATATATATATATATATATATATATATATATATATATATATATATATATATATATATATATATATATATATATATATATATTATATATATATATATATATATATATATATATATATATATATATATATATATATATATATATATATATATATATATATATATATATATATATATATATATATATCGGGAGGGGTGATCTGCGTACTACAATGCAAACTTCTAATAGTTATATCTGCGTTAATTTTTTCCTACATAAATAGAAAAAAAATCCAGAATTTTTGTATAAAAAAACCTACATTCTTGTACTATATCATTTTTTACGTATCTTTTTTACTTTTAGAGTTATTTGGAAAATGTAGTATATTTTTTAAGAAATTAAAAAAATTGGTTTTATTATTACGTATGTTATAAAACACGTCTTATTTTTTTTTTTTCGAAAGATGCGCATTCTAACCAGGCCGAACTTTTGGATTATATGATTATATATATATATATATATATATATATATATATATATATATATATATATATATATATATATATATATATATATATATATATATATATATATATATATATATATATATATATATATATATATATATATATATATATATATATATATATACATATATATATATATATATATATATATATATATATATATATATATATATATTGGATTATACTAAAATAAAGTAATTTGTAAAGGGATAACGATCAATATCCATTCTGGTGGGAATATCTGGGATTTTAGCGCTCATTTTTTTCTAAAAAATTTGAGCGGCCCACCGTTTTTGCCCCGTATCTAGCTTAGTCATAACGCAATATTAAAGCAATAGTAATAGTCTCCATTTTAAAGGTCTTTCCAAGTAGGTACTACAAAAAAAGTTTTATAAACTTTTCCCGAAAAGTGTTCCCAGTCCCCAAATGTTCCCAGTTTTCCGTTATTTAACATTGAATGCCAGTCCGGAATTACGCCTAAGGGATAGGTAGGTATTGAAAAATATTACCCTGTATAGTATATACTAAACGAGGTATTTAGCCCTCTTAAAATACACAGCCTGTATAAGAACTTAAAATAAGAAATTCGTAGCTTGCTCTATATTTCAAGTAAATAAATTTCATAGCGTTATATATACGTAATTCCTTGAATATTCGCAAAAAAAAAATGCTGTTGACAATTTCCGGGGATCTAAGCTCATTATGATTCCCGCAGAGTGACCATAGATAGACGGGACTCGTTGAATAGAATTCCAAATGAGCCTACATTGCAGTAAAAATGCTCTGAATCTTACAGTTCTTTTAGCCAATAATTTTTGGTGTCAACATAGATTCTAAACTTGTAACAAATCGTTGTACTTACTTGTATGTACTAAAAATGCAGAGAGGAAGATTTTAATATATACAAGAAGCCAGTTGGAATTCACTTGGCATAGTGAATTAATCTCAATTATACTGATATTCGGCTGATACTTACCACTAAAATAGTAACTGATTTCTTTCTACTACCATACTATTTCAACTTCAAAAAAGCATTTTGTTAATCACAAGGCACATTGTTCTTAACAATTATCATTTTAAAATTGGGTAACCTTGCCGGCGGTAAGAGGGCAGGTAAGATTTCTAGCTAACTATAATTTGCTAGCTTGCTAATTTGCTAATTTTCTAGCTATTATCTTAGATATTTTTTTTGGTGAAAAGTAATCTTGGGTTTGTAGCATTCCATTACATAGATAAATAAGCAAATAGACGAATAATAAGGAAGATACACTTACCAGTCCTATATCTGGACATATACACGGAAACGAACCACTTAGAAGTTGTACAAGTTCGTTCACCATCATTGAGGATTTTCAGAGTGGTGTACGACCTGTTTCATTGCTCATTTATACTTGAATTTAAAATATTAATACTCCAACACTTGCAGTGACGTTTTAAGACATCAGTTTTTGTGGAACTCAAATTCTTAGAATAGACAAACCTGGTCTACTATTTATATTTGTTACATACAGTTATCCAGAAGATGTTAAACTTTAAAATGCATAAAATCTTGTAGAAACCTATTGAAAACAACTACTTTCTTAGCTACGTGCTAGAGAATATTGAATTACATATACAATAGAATTCTAAAGCATTCAAGGGGGGAGTGATGCAGAAATTGCTTGCTTAGTCAAAACCAAAAAACATTTGTTGGTCTTATGTATTAATTCGAAAATTCGAAAAAAATCCAATTTTCACCCTGGATATATTTATTAGCTTTGAATAGCAAAGAACTTCAAAGCTAATATATATATATATATATATATATATATATATATATATATATATATATATATATATATATATATATATATATATATATATATATATATATATATATATATATATATATATATATATATATATATATATATATATATATATATATATATATATATATATATATATATATTAGCGCTATTGAGCAATTTGGGACCTCTAATGTTTACTCTTTACACGGTTCAATTTTATAAAAGTCTATATTCCAGTTCCCACTTTTATGCTGATGATAATAGCTATTTAGGTAACCAGTTGGGCAAAGTACTATTTTGTGTAAAGAACAGATTTCGGCGGAACGAGCGCTAGCGAGTTCCCCAAAAGGATGCGAGTTACACAAAATAGTGTTTCCTAAAGCGTTTCATACTAGATTTTTTCAAAATAGCCCTAACGCATTTGAAAATAGCCCTTTCTTTGTGCTATATCATTTTGAAGCAATAATAGCGGGGTCATTTCGACATTATTCCAATACAAAAAAAGCGATAAAATTGTCCTTTCCTACAATTTAAGACCTCGATGAGAATGATCGGTCCATCGGGAGCGGAGCTATAGGTAATCATACAAAACGTTTTTTGTCATTTTTTAGCTGTAGTATTTAAATTGCACTTTTTTCTCTTGCCATGACTAGCTATGAAAACTAGCCACACTAGCTATGAAAAATCGAACATACAATTTTTCAAAACACTATTAAAAAAATTGTTTATGATGTCTACAAAGTAGGATATACTTATCACTTTTTATCGTAAGCGTTTTTTTTTCATATCATATGTCTTATATTATTTACAAGGCTAGACAAATTTATTAAGGTTAGCAAACATATTACGTAACTGAAAAAGAAATATTCTACTAGTTTAACACTATTAATAGTTATGTGACACGCTCAAGACAAGCATTAGTGGTCTTCAAACCGAATATTTGTAAAATTTATTGCATTTTCTATCTGAAGATCTACCGCAAATGGAAATAATAAGTCAGTGTTACGTCTAGAGACAATTACTGGACCGGTTAGGTTAATCTCTTCATGCGGCATTTTTCTCTGCAAACGTGTTAATTGCAGTGGGCAGCGAGCAACTATCTTGATCGGTCGGGTTTTTGCAATCTCAGCTTTTCTCAGTCTGTCTTAGAGGGATCTGCAGGAAATTGGCTTCGGACAGAGAAATATAAGTTTGTTTTAGGCAGATAACGTTTTACATTATACCAGAAAGTTTCCAGATCGACCTTTTCCAAGCTCGCAGATACAAGATGTTACGGGAAAGTTTCTCATGTAAAAAATTTCCAACAACGCTCTTGAATTTCAACTAAGTATAGAAATGGGATACTTCGAGCTGCGAAGTACAAAGAATTCTAAAATAAAACATGTATGATAAGAGGTAGAATGCCGAATAAAATGCCTTACCCTGGTTTATTTTTTCATGTCGTAAATAAAAATATTAAAAATACCAAAAGTGTGACTAAATACCAAATTACAAGTGTGACTAAAGCATAATTTAAAGATAACAAAATATTTCTTAAAGAATTCAGAAATATATGATATTTTAAGAATTATAAACTGGTATAGTTTTCGCTGCCAAATAATAATGAATGATTGAAGCTCATGACAGCTTAGCAACTCGCCATATAAGACAACATTACATTAGAAGTATTATTTGATTCGCCGTTCTGCTAATGTCTCCAAGAAAATGAAATGAAACAGTTACTTAGGAATTGGATAGAAAAAATCCGAGAAGCTCAGCGTGAGGACAGTGAAAGTTCGTAAAAAGTGATCGGCAATTAGAAGTTTGCACCATGTTCGGTAAGTTATTTAATGCAGAAGCTGTCGTGTAGCGTGAACCAGTCGTATGGAATCATCTGACTCAGGAATGGCACACGAAAATTAGATATGACAATATATTTTTCTGTGTTGACAATTTAATTTAGACTTAAAGGGATCTGGTTATTTACGTCATAACAATATACATTATATTAAAACCTTTTACCTTTATAGTATAATTAACTATCAAGAACGGGAAGGTTAACTTACCGCTCGAAGATAATGTTTGGATTTCCAATTTTGTCTTAGAATGGTATAACCCTTAACGTTCGTGATGCTTATACCTACTATTTTTGTATGATCCCAATATATGAAAAAGATTTATACATACGTAATTATTTTTTTATATGTCAAAAATTACATAAAATTAATTAATAGAAATATGACTGAAACCGAATAAAAATGTCTATTATCACAGTTTAATGTACTGACCGTGCTGAATCGGTATGTGTTGCTTACCGTTCCAGCAACAAGCACCGTAAGTAAACAAAAGAAGCAATGAATATTTTTTAAGTCTTTTTATCATTGTTCCAGAAGTTCTTTCATTAGCGGATTTGGATAGTTTCCTATAATATCACGATGTTTATTAGCTTTTTGTTGGATTGATTCTTGCACTATGGGGATACAAAGATCTGTGTGTAGTGTTTGATTTTTCATATACCATGGAGCATCTACAGTTTGACGGAGTATTTTGGAATAATGACATCGTTGGATACTGGCAGTGTTGGATTTAGATATAGAGGCACATCCCCATAGTTCTGATGACTGTTTTCTTCGTATATGAAACAGTTTTATTTTCTGTGGTTACACGTGATTTTCTTCCTATCAAGTATTTCTCTTATTTTAATATCTTTTTGTTTTCTTTGTTTTATGATATGTCCCTGTTATGAAATTTTGTGCCATTGGTAGATCTGATATATACAGTACATATATATAGTAGCGGTCCAAGGACACTGCCCTGAGGCACTCCTGATCCTAATTGGATGGTAACCAGACTTGTCTTCATTTACCTTGGTTTGAAATATTATCTCGCTTAAATATGATTTCAACAGTTTTAAGTGGGCTGGTGGGAGAAATTGTTTTATTTTATATAGATAGAGATATTTTTCTAGGGGTTTTCCCATAGAACGGATTTGTTGATCTTTATAAAACTTTGTAGATGTTATTATAAGCCTATTTTTACCATTTTATGATGTTTAAACAGGATTTAATTTAAAACATCCCTATTGGTGGTCTGGTATCCAGTTTTCTGGTAGCGCATCTTTCCAAAACATTTACTGGCGTTACTGACAGGAGACTTATAAGTCGGTGAGAATAGACCTCAGTAGGTTATTTGCTGGTTTTGCTGTCATAATAATTTGGGCCGTTTTTACTCAAGACTCTTGAGAGATTTGGGTCAGTATCTAAGTCAGGTAACGAACAATAAACCTCGTTAAAAAAACAATTCTATTGATTAGCCACGAAGAAAATTTGGAAGCGTGAAATAGTAGTTATGGAAATCCCAAAAGCAAATTTTGATCAACCAGTGTCAGATTCGTCCCTGACAGATCCTGTAATTATGCAGTAGCGATGATCCAGCTTCCAGCACCCCATAAAGAAGTTTCAGAGGATAGGAAATTGCTACAAAAACACAAACTTACGTAAACACGGTACCATTAACTCTAATTATGCTAGCTTAATAAAAAAAATGAATTCGTAAAATTTAAGTAAATTCGTAAAAGTATAAGAAACATTCAATATATGATTACTACTTACCATATAAAATAATTAGGTACTTACCATATAAAATTTCATGCAAATATAAGCTCCATATATAACTAAATCCATAATATTTATTTTTATCCGCCACATCACATTTTTCATCGGCCACTTGTAAAAATCTATAGCAATTACTGTTGATTAGTGGTATAGAAAATACTGGTTTTCTATACCACTGCCATGTGTAGTGAGGGTTGCCTATATAATTAATTCTTACGCACATGTAGCAGCGTGTGGTGAGTTTTTCATACTTACATCAACTGTATAATACCTTTGTATTATGTATAAAATTAAATTAAACACATAGCTGTTTTAAATTAAATTAATTAAACTAATTTTAAATTAATTAATCTTTATAATATTAATATCTTTTTATAAAGACAATACGTATTTCCAAGGTGGATATGTTCACAACTCCAACGTCCTGAATCGACTTCTGAGATAAAAAAAATCATGCTACATAGGGAATAAGAATGAGTTTAGCCAGGGTAAGAATTGAGTATAAAGTTTAATAGACATTTATATAATATATTAAAATATTTAGGCGTTCAACAAATAAACAAATGTACTTTACTACTGGATAGGGCTGGAACCTTTGATGTAACTGTAACACTCGGAGTAGTTTCCACAAACACCAAAACACTTTCACTTCGCTCGACGCGCGTTTCGCCAACCAAGTTGGCATCATCCGGAGACGATTAAAACTAATCTTAAATTACAAAATCTACGATATTTATACTATTTTTCCGGTGACGTCACTAATGATATCACCGTGAAATTTACGCGTGACTAATCACGCTTCAATGGTCGGTTGCTAAGCAACGCGTAAAGCGGGCTACGGTATGATATCACCGTCAAATTTTCAAAAGAAGAATTCGAATATTTTCCTAGGATTTGGCTTAGGTATGTGGATGACACTTTTGCCGTGTTTGACACTAAGATTGCGGATGTAGAAAACTTCATTTCCAAATTAAACAGTCGTTTCACTTCTGTAAAGTTTACATATGAACTAGGAAATAATGGAAAACTTTCATTTTTAGATGTATTAGTAATTAAAAATAGTGATAATAGGTTAGATTTTGATATATATAGAAAAGATACCAGTACAATCAGATATATCCCTAATGACTCACCACTGCTATCAACATAAAATGGCAAGTTTCAATTTTCTTGTCCATCGTTTGCTAAGTTTCCCTCTCAGTAATGAGAGATTTGAAAAAAGAAAAAGTATTAATTAAAGATATAGCTGTGAGTAATGGTTATCCTAGAGATATAGTTGAAAAACTAATTAGGAAGCGTAAATTTAAGGACACACTTCGTAATTCTACGACCTTTCAAAAGGATATAGAGACTACAAAATATGTATCCATCCCGTACGAACCCCGGTTTACTCATGGTTTGAGT
>CAXKVY010012238.1:0-23384 GCA_964058915.1 Tetropium fuscum
ATGGGGTAAGTGCGTTTCTGGCTGCAGTTTCGTACTTAAAGCGATATTAAAGTGTTTTGGGGCAAGAGCGTATAGTTCAATGCAAAATCTACAAAATCCTATCCTCAGATTTGTCGTGAAACTAGTGGATAAAATTTTCTTTTAAATGACCGGATGAGCGTACAAAAACTTTTTATTTTAAATTTTCATTCTACCACAATTAAAACTAGAATATAAAATATAGGTATTACAACGAAAATAAGACTGAAGTCTATGTCCAATGTAATAAATAAGTACTTCTTTTCCTAAGTTACAACTGAGTTACAGTAGCACTTACCCCAGATTAAATTTTATTAGGGGTAAGTGACATGGAAATTTGTAAAAAAACAATGTAATTAATGAAAATAACATTAACCACTTGAAGATGTTACCAAAAAAATCTATGAGGACAATATCATGTTTAAAATGCCTCAGATTACAGAAGATTATTATAAACTACGCCAACTTAGCAACCGAGAATTTTCCATAAGAGGTTGTGTTTTATGTGGTGACATCTTAAATAATTAAATTACAGATCTCTACTAGGGACTAATTTGTGTATTAGGGATTTATCTCATTAGAGGGCGATACCCGTTTTGTTTTCGTAATTAAATAATTATGGCATAGTCACACTTACCCCACCTTACCTTACCTAATAAAAATTGAGCTTGACAATTTAAATTTAAAAAGATGAACTCTTTTATTAGAAAGTTATTGGTGCTACTCCTAATTGGATAATTGTGAACCTGAGATTTGATCTCTGGTAACAGATTTTTTATTATTTTAAAACAAAAATCATGGTTTCAATCAAACATTTACATTTTATTGTTAGTTAATTGACAATTAATACATAAGCAATC
Organism: Tetropium fuscum; assembly: GCA_964058915.1. Classification (NCBI taxonomy): domain Eukaryota; kingdom Metazoa; phylum Arthropoda; class Insecta; order Coleoptera; family Cerambycidae; genus Tetropium; species Tetropium fuscum. The sequence continues at coordinate 879 of CAXKVY010012238.1, forward strand.
ATGAATAGTTAAGGGAAATATAATAAATATGGGAAACAAGGTTAACTCACCAATGACCGATATAGTGGCTGGGTTTGACAAAACGGGTTCATGTCCTGTAGTTACAAGTTCGCAAACATATTCTCCTCTATCAGATGTTTGAGTATTATGAATCATCAGGGTGCCATTATGTTTGTACACCCTTATTCTTTGATAATTGAAACTCGCCTCATCATAATCATGTTTCAGAGGTTTACCATCTTTCCTCCACTTGATTACGGTGTAGGGAATGGATTTGGACTGAAAATCACACCTTAAGATCGATTCTTCATTTTCATCTACTGTCACGCTTGTAGGATGAGAAGTAATTTCAGGTTTACCTGGAAGATATTTAGAAAATCTTAGTGCTTATAATTCGTATAGTTGCTAGCTTACTAGGTGCATTTTATTTACTATTATTGAAGAAATTTGAATGAAATGGTAAATTTACTATACATGAAGATGAAGTGGAAAGTGACCGAAAATAGTGATATTAATGATTATATAATTATTAAATAGTGATATAAAAATAATAATATTAATAACCCATTTTTAAGGTAAGTATTAAGGTATTAAGGTAAGGTATTACGGTGTTTTTAATTTTTGTTGAGATTTTTTTGCTTTATTTTGGAATATAGGTGAGTATATTTATTTTATGTTTTATTGTTTTTATTTTTCGTTGACAACTTTCTGCTTTATTTTGGAATAAGTATAGGTGTATTTATTTTATGGTTTTTATTTTTTGTTGAAAATTTGTTGCTTTATTTTTGAATATGTTTTATTTATTTTATTGTTTTTATTTTTTGTTGACAATTTTTGCTTTATTTTGGAATATAGATGTATTTATTTTATGGTTTTGTATTTTTAGTTGAAAATGTTTTGCTTTATTTTTGAATATATCTTTTATTTATTTTGTTTTTATTTTTTGTTGAGAATTTTTGCTTTATTTTGGAATATAGGTATATTTATTTTAGTTTTTATTTTTTCTTGAAAATTTTTCCTTTATTTTGGAATAGGTATAGGTACCTATATTTATTTTATTTTTGTTGAAAATTGTTTGCTTTATTTTTGAATATATATTTGTTATATTTATTTTATTGTTTTTATATTTTGTTGAAAATTTTTTGCTCCATTTTTGAATATATATTTGTTTTATTTATTTTGTTTTTATTTTTTGTTGAGAATTTTTTGCTTCATTTTTGAATATATATTTGTTTTATTTATGTTATTGTTTTTATTTTTTGTTGAGAATTTTTGCTTTATTTTTGAATATATTTTATTTTTCCGTTTGCAATTTTTTTATCACGGCTATTTAGCTGCTTTGTGTAGATTTATTTTAGGAAATATGGATACTGGCAAAGCACCCACTAAAAAATGGTAACGCACTGAAAGCAATACTTCATGAGTGGTGTGGAAAATGGCATTCAATATCGGCTGTGGTGTTTAAAATATGCATATAAAAAACCTTCTACTTTCGACCCCATAAAAAAATGCCTACGTCCATGGCTAGCGCCAACCTTGCAATTGTAGCCGGTCATTCAACTTTTTATACTTCTTAGATGCGCTGTACCTATTTTATTTAATTTAAAAAGGATAAAAATTTCATTTTTTTCCAACTGCTTTTTTTATAAATTTAATTTACTTTCATATTAGGTAGGTATGTATGAGAATAACATGTTTTTATATTTATTTTGAGCGCTACCTCACATATAATATGTCTTTAAACATACATAAATGTCTTTAAACATATGCCTTTAAGTTAAAAAATATTCTTTGGATTTCTCACAACAAAAAAAAATTAACGGGCAATGAAACAGACATATTTAGCTACAATTTCACGACAATAAAAAAGTAATGTGATGTGATGCTGTACATGGAATATCTTTTAACAATAACTCAATAACACTCTTATGGACTGTTATGGTTAATAAATTATATAAATGTTTAAAAAAATTCTGCATTGAATGAAAAGCCACCATTTATATATATAAAAAAAATTAATTACTTGTAACAATTATTTGGACATCCTTTTCTGTTTTCCCTGCAATATTCTCGGCCACACACTTGTACTTTCCACTACTCTCCAATTTTATCTTATCAATAATAAGTCTTCCATCATCAACTCTGACATAGCCTGTGTCGGATATCTAAAATTTAAGAAATAATGATTGTCTTAAAAAAAATATTTCACCATCTTAATGATTATTACCGTGTGGCCATTTGGATTCTCCCACCATTTCTTTGCTGGCGGTAAACTATCGGGCGCCAAGCAAGTTAATTGAAATAGGGATCCCTCCCCTATTATTTTCTGAGAATCATCAGGCAATGGTGGCTCAAATGAGGTAGATGTAAAAGGTTGTAAATCTGGGAAGATAATTATTGTTTATATAAAAGAAGACTATTAAATAATAAATACACTTACATGCTATTGTCAGTTTTGCAGTGTAACTTTGCGGAACCTCGGCAGATTCACTACGGATTCCTATACAGCTGTATAGGCCCTGGTCCGGTTTGGTAACGTTATTTATCTGAAGGGTCCCACTGGAATGGATGACTTGTCTACGAGCAGAGATTATTTTATTTTTGCTGGGAGGACCTGATTATGCGTAATTAACCGAAGGAAAATCACTAAGGGCCGGTTCTTTAACCTGTTTGAAGTGTACTCACTGTTGAACAGTGGCGTAGCCGGGTGGGCGCCACATAACATATTTTGAAAAAAATATTGTATATTTGTTTCGTTTGTAAATGCCTCAAATATAATTTTAAATTAACATAATTTAATTTAGTCCAAATTGAAATAAAAGTAAAAAAACTCTTTTTATTTTATAGGCCGTAAATCATAACGAATATCAAAACAATCAAAGCTTCAAAAGCAATGCATCGTGGCGGCTTCGTTTGAATAAATCCTATTTATTTTTGTTATAATTTAGAATATTATTATGATGTGACTTAACTGTTTTCAGTCGATTGTTATTATTTGATTTTTTTCTACACGCAATTTTATAACACAAAATAACGTATTTTTAATCATAATAGTTTTTCTATTTTTCATTATTTAATAAATTTCAAAAAGCATTATTGTGAGTCAATATTTTTGTAAATGGAAAACATGCTACCTTGAACATTTTAAAAATTTTCTAGCGTTTCTAGAGTGGCTGCTACGCCACTCCTGTTGAACTGCAATTCAAATTAAAAAAGTGTTCTCGGAGTACTATTTCAGACTGATCTTAGTTGAAATATGGAGGGCATATGAACGCCCAATTTCAGCCTTTCAGAAGTTGAACTCTCGATTTTTCTAACCTCACAATTTTTAATTGAAATATTATTAGTTTATAAAAATGTATGAATTTAACGATGTTTTATATGTGATGAAATTTTTTGTTTTATGGACGCTGCAATCCTAGGATCCCCGGAAATTTAGGTAACGATAATTTTGGTATAAAATATCAGTCGCCAATACATGGGTGGTTGGTTTCTAGTAAATCCTTGGAATACGTTTAATCTATGTTACTATTAAGATTTTTATGTTCAGAAATATGTTCTTTAAAAAACATTTTACCTGTGTGAATAAACTTTATGGTAAGTTCACAAGTCCACTTATAAAATGATGATGAAAATGACTCTGGAGAGTCACATGGTGAATTGCGCTCTTAACGAACTGGTTCCAACAATTAAATTAGCCGCCATCTTAAGTACACTAAAAAAACGAGCAAGATTTTGAATATATTCCGACCGCAAATAGCAAAATTCATCAGCAAGCAATCTTGGAACTGCCATCTGAAATATTTCATCCAAAAAAATGGTGATCTGCAACCCCCGAAACACCAAGAAACCCAGTTTTAATCGAATGGAATCATAAATGACGAAAACGTCCGCCATCTTGGAGCCGCCATCTTGGAGCCGCCATCTTGAATAAGTATTTATTCTGACAAAAATCCGTGATATGCTACCAGTAAAACCTCGAGATACAGATTTTGAGGCGAATTCGATTCTTTGAATTGCAAAATTCATCGGTACATGCAGATACACATTTTAAGTCACATCAGACCAGAAATGGCAAAATGAATGAGTGAGCCACTTTGGAGCCGCCAGCTTATGCATTTATTTTGAAGAAAATTTCATGATCAGCTACCCCAAAATTTCAGAGATACCGATTCCGGATCGATTCAGAATACAAATGGCAAAAATGTCCGCAATCTTGAATATTGATTTTTATTTACTTTTGAAATTAAATCGACTCTCGCACCGAAGATTATAATAATTACCTGTTATCAGTTTCCAGTGGTCCTGTGTCATTGAAGTACCACTCGATAACATCGGCATGTTGATAGGAACAGTCAAAATATGCTGAACTGCCCGATTTGATAATTTGATCCGAAGGCACCGTTTGGATTAAAGCTGTTTCCTCTCCTAAAATGAAATCAAACAAAAATGTGTTTTTTTTTGTTTTAGTTGACATAATGCTTAGTACCTACTTAGCTTACAATACATTGTTTGAACTGAATATTATATTGGAAAAACAATTGAAATATGCAGGCAGTTCTTTGATTACATCAATACCTAATATAGGTTTTTCCTTACCAAATGAACATTCTATACTACGAGTCCACAATGGAGAATTTTCACATTTTTTTTAAGTAGGGAAAAATATTGAGATTATGAAGCACTGATGCCAATGATGTTAAAAAAATTAACATGCGGCCTTTAAAAATGTAGTAATTAATTGTTTAAAACTGCGTCTGACACCGTCCACCCGGATCGTGAGTCGCAGCTCCACTGCGACGCACGTGACGTCACAATGCGAACAGGAATCGGCGGCAGCGGGCCAGCTCTGACACAAAACAGCGAGAGTAACAAACGAACTAAAAATAACGTCAATCCACTTAAATGAGCCGCTTAACCATGCCTAACTACAACTATACCCTGGTTCCGAAATAATGTGGAGTGATTCATCACCAGCATATGGACGGCTCAGAGAGATGAGGGGCGAAGGGAACGAAATTCCATAGGCGTATCATTTTAGAGGGGGCAGAATAAAAAAAAATTAAATAAAATATCCAAGTTATTAACATTGCTTTTAAATGTACTTGTGATGGTTCTTTTTCATTATCTTAAGAATATTCCTTCGTATACATTTTTGATCATTTTCAGTTCTCCTCCTATCAAATTCGGTCGCTTACGATTGGAATGATTGGTTTTAGAACCACTACCGCATTCGTCGCTTCCATCGCATAAAAACACTACGCGTATAACACAATATTATAATTAATTTATATCGCGAATCAACATATCGCAAAACATACATGCATGAAACAGCGCATGCGTCACTATATCCAAGGAAATCCCGCGTCTTTACCTGTGACCAATGAAATTTAATTTAATTTAGAACCACCTAAAACTCGCCAATGAGAGCGGTAGACCCGGTTACTAATGAGTTCTGCCCACCATTTCTATAGAGTGTACACAAATTTGCACACTAAGAAATTCTGTGATCCATTGCAAATAGGCAGACCGTTCAATTGTGATGGTGGTGTGATATTATGTATGAATCACTCCACAGTATTTCGGAACCAGGGTTATATAATAAGCAAGACTCGTTCGCGTGGTGACGTCACGAGAGCGGAACGCCTCCTTTTCGATCATGTGGCGGCGTGGGCGTGTTAGCGCGGTTAAAACAATCAATTATCTAGTATATTTTAGGGCATTTAAAAAATATATCATTGCTCATGACTTTCAAATATGGGATAAAATACGTCGATGATGTTTCAAGTCATTTGAAAATAAATGCAAATTCTTCACTGATCATTTCGGGATGACGTATGTCTGAGTGAGGGGCATATATCAATTTTGAGGATAATTTTTAGATTTTGGAAGTGGAAATATTATGAAACTACCATGATGTGTGCCGTTGTGGATTGTTTTAGGAACTGTGAGTTAAGTTAAAATGATGTAATTTACTTTTTACGTACTTATAAACAAGAATAATTTTGTGTGCCCCACGGCCGAATTCTCAAAATCAGGTATCCAAAATGATCGATAAAACTATTTATCAATACAATCAATGATCAATACAATACAAAGTCGCTCTGTATATTCCATCACTCTGTATACATTCCATGACAAATATGAAACTTTTCTAAATGGGATATAATGAGCTAGCTTTCCAACTGTAAAAAAATATACAGGGTGTTCTATTTGAAATTACATAGTTGCCCTAACGCTGTCATTTCCTGTTGGACCAGAACTGAGTAAAAGAGACAATACTCAGGACAAAACTTTTTTCAAATATCCATGAAAGTATGTATAGTTAACATGGTTGCAATTAAATATTTTGTGGTTTTGCAAAATAATTGAAAGGTTCTATTTACAAGGTTACAGGATTTATATAATCATACTTGTGAAAAAAATACTATGAGTGTACTAACCTTAACCAGCAAAATAATTCTACAGTTCATTCAATATGTATGTATAGTTAACTGACCCCATATAAGATACCGCGCAGCTGCCACATGTAATTCTCAATTTTCTCAGTATTCAATTAAAATATCAAATTCCACAATACTATATTAAAGTTGTATATATTATTTATGAATGTTATTAAATAATAATTGTGCACACAATAATATATTATAGGCCAAGATGTTACGGTTTTACATTTATTTTCGTCTACTTTAAATATGACCATTACGTAAACATCTATTTTTATGGTTGAAAGCGGCAACGCCGATCCACGACCTTTCCAATAACGAATATTCGAGCAGTATATCTCTTTTTAACTTATTGGAATCGTATCTCTCGGATCGGGATCGAATAGGATCAGGTTCGCATATCTTACAGTGGCGTGTTCGCGGGAATTGCTAATATATTATTTATATGCCTACCTATGTAGGTATACATCGCTACGAGAGTTGAAATAAAAGAGTATGGCGGTTAGCAAACATGTTTGTTAGTTTCGTATGAAACCTGAAAAACGTGTAGATTTCCGCCAGGCCTCGCTTTATTTACGAGATAGGATAGGCATGTTAAAAAAATGTAAGGAAAATATTATTTGACGGCAAAAATGGATAGTGGGTGTTAGAGCAGAGCCGACTTTAACAAAAAAAAAGTTGATTTATGGGCTGCTCGAAGTAGGTACTGACGTGTACTGAGGTAGGTAGGTACCTATTACATCCTCCACTTAAGACATTTCTCAGATAATTTTATCCAAAAAATATTCCAGTGCTTGAGGCCGCTAGGTTATAAATGCTAAATGCAACGATATAAGTTAGGTTTTTTATTGGGATTTAGAAAACTGAAAACGCTCTATGGTTTATTACATAAGAAGGTACCTATTGTCCATTGACTTTATTTTTATGTAGGTACCTACCATCCTAGATCACAAATTAATAATTTACATCAGTGGGCAAAATTAAAAGTTCTATAGACTGTTTATAAAATTATAACCGTGTACCTATCTAGCCACAAAAGAAAGGAAAATTTTCAATGACTGTAAAATACCTCAAGGTCAGTTTCTAATTTTGATTGGCTGTAAAAAGTGTGTGTATTGGAAATCGCTTTGCGATGAGAAGCTGGTAGGTAGGTATGTATTGCATTTGTAATGATTTTTAAAAATGTGTTGGATTTAGTCTCGGTTTAGTTATGTAGGTACCTATTAACAAACAAGCTCTGATCTTTGTCAAAGCTTGTCTGTTAATAATCTTTGTCTTTGTTGAGTGTTAACGATTAGGTAGGTACCTACTTACACAATAAATATGATTGTATTTCAATCGCAAGTATATTTATTTTATTTTTCCGTTTTAAAGTTTATTTTTCTCGACTACTTAGCTGTTTTGTACATATTTATTTTTGTTACTTGTGGGAAATATGGCTACTGACGAACCACCCACTAAAAAATGGTAACGCGCTGAAAGCAATACTTCATGAGTGGTGTGGAAACTTGCATTCAATATCAGCTGTGCTGTTGAAAATATGCATATAAAAACCTTCTACTTTCACCCTCTAAGAAAAAAAATGTCTACGCCAATGAAAAACATTGGTTAGGTAAAGGTTGCCGGTCGTTCAACTATACATACATATTGTACGAACTGTAGTTAAAGGTTATTAGATTTTCAGAATTCAATTAATATAAGTTCTGCCCGTATAATAAATTAGGGTCTAACACACTAACATTTTTCTGTTCCCATTAAGAATATTAAATATATAAGTTGAAATTGTTGGTATACCTGTTACAGCTAGTGCAAAATTTTTCGTGCTATGTTGTGTCCCAGCCTCATTGTGGGCGACACATCTATATACGCCGTTGTCGGATGCTTGTACCGCCTTTATATGAAGTCTTTTCTTTTTAATTTCAAGCCTCGTTGATTTCGATAAACGGTCTGCATTCCTGTAATCAGAAATAATTAAGTGGAGACTGCTTTACTTACACACGCATTTTAAGTCAATTAGCACCTTGAACATACATAATTATATAGCTACCTACTATTACAGATTGAATCTGTAAAGTATCTAATTAAAAATTGATAAATCGAAATAAAAATTATGTCATTCATGAAGCAAGATGAAGGTGGACAAGGCGGCAGGGGTTTATGAACACAAAAACTGTGTAGCGCGAAGCACAATGGAACAATGTCTTTTTTAGTGATGAGTCCCGCTTTAGTTTACACAGTGACTCCAACCAAGTGCACACTTTTCGTGTTGGAAGCATAATGGTTTCGGCTGGATTAGCTCTTAGCTACATTTACATTCAATTTTAATTATGCTTGAAAGTGAAATTTCGGCGCAAATGCAAGCCTTTTATTGTAACATTGTAGCATTTACAATAAGAACTTGCTATCATTTCGAATCGAGTTCAAATTGATGCAAACTGCTTGCCAAATGCAAGCAAAATGCCAGCCAAATTTTTATTACAGCCACCACTTATTTACCATTTATTACAGCCACCACTTGATCCTCACAATTTTCTGAAAAAAATATTGCAAATCAATTTTTAAATTATTCGAAATTTAAATCACAAGGCAAAAATTAATATTTTGAGTTGCAGTGTATATTAAAATTGTATTATCTTTGACTGTGGTGGTGGCGATACCTAGAGCCGAGCCGGCGGCTTTGATACAACATAGCTACAAAGTACAAAACTAAAAGGGCTGCGAGTAGAAGAAATAGAAGTCTTGACATTCTTTCGATTTAATTTCTGGCCGTCCGTTAACTAAAAAATACGTCTTGGCGGCTGGGCACCCCCCAAGAATATTTTCTGGCTGCGCCACTGTAAGACGTAATACCTATTAGCCAAACTAAATATACATATATGCATAATATGACAAAATAAAACAAACAAACAAAATATAATTTACTACAACAAATCAAACAAGTACCTAATAATACTTAAGCTAACCGAGCTACCCAGTTACATATACTCTTTAAATTATCACAGTAAATATCACAATCAGAAGCGATACGATTGAACAGTTCACACACCAGAGATATTGGGGACTATAACACAGTAAAATAAAGTTTGCTGTCTAGAATTTAGGCGAGGTATCAGAAAATTTATTTTATTTAAAAGATCAGGGCAATCAAGCTTGTCATTCAAGATATTAAATAAGAACCTAATTAGCATGATATTGGGTCTAGTTTCTAAAGAGTCAAAATTAAATCTCACAAGTAAATAAATAGATCTGATCCAGACGTCTAGGAGGAAAGATCCATCTTGCAAAAAGATCAAAAACTTTAAGAACTTTCTCTGGATCGATTCTAAATGTTGACAATGAACGTGATAAATCGGATACCATATAATCGACCCGTATTCTAGTTTTGACCTCACCAGAGCATAAAACAGAGGTTTGAAGGTGCTTATATTGGAAATGTCCCGGCAATTGCGGTAAATGAAGCCATAAGATTTAAAGGCACTAGAAACAATATGGTTTATATGTTCAACAAAAGTGAGTTTGCTGTCAAAATAAATACCCAGATCTTTGAATACATCAACTCGACTGATGATGTCATTCCCAATGAAGTAGTTGGGAGTATAAGAAGTTTTGCGAGTATAAGTCATTACGTTACATTTGGCTATATTTAGTTTAAGATGATTTATCTCACACCATGAAGACATTCTGTTAATGCAGTCTCGAAGATGGATGGAATCTGTAGAATATTTAATTTCAGAGTAGAGTTTAAAATCATCGGCAAATAACAAATGCTCACAAGTAATGACTTCAGGAAGATCATTAATAAAGATTTAAAACAATATGGGACTCAGATTGGAACCTTGTGGAACTCCCGAAGTTGGAGAAAATTAAATTGAATTGAAATTTTGATATCTGACCATAAAGTGTCTATCGCTTAAGTAGGAGGTGAATAATTTAACCAATGCTTCAGAAAAACCAATACTTTCTAGTTTCAAAAGGAGTATGTTATGGTCAATCTGATAATAGTTTCTATTAGGAATAAGAAGTAAAAAAACCCAGCGACTGTGAGACCCGTGCGATGATTGCATACCAGCGGCACCGGATGCATATATGGCTAATCCGCCCCTGTATAAATACCTTTTAGTGGTGAAATTATAACCCATTTGCCCCTTTGTACACGCAAAGTAAACAAAATTACCTAGTTTCCTCCCCTTGATCAGCCGGCACGGTAGAAGCGAACTGTTTTCGGGGGTGTCAGTGATAGCTGCGACTAGTGTAAAATTAAGGGTCACGTTCACGTTGTATCGACGCCCTTACTTACCGAAACCACTCAATGTGGACCTCCCCGGAAGCGTCCAGATGACACCTTAGAGTGACGTCATTTCCCTGCTGTATCAAAGCGGCCGACTCGGGCTCCTGCAGTTGGACGGATGCCTCCCCAATCCCTGAAACAATAAATATAAAGGTTTACGTCGAAGTTCGAGATAAAAAAGGGCTAGATAAAATCTTTGGCAATTTATTAGGATGATACGATAAGCGACTTATTAGGATTCGGGAACATTTTAGTTGGCGCTTAATTCACGAAAAGGAAATAATTGAAGAAAACCCAATCAAAAACATGTTTTTCTTCAAACGTCATAAGTGACGTTACTCAATAATATTAAGTGGCATTTAAGAGGAGTATATAATAAGTACTTATACTACTAAGCGTCTAAACACATTATAGTGCTATGAATCCAACTTTAATAATGATAATTTATTTCTTAATATAATCTATTTCTAGTGTATACTGCTTTTAAAGATAAATTGTTTTTAGTGAGCCTGTTAGATGAAAATCAAATTTTTTACAGTACTCCAATAAAGATGTTTTTCAAAAATTATAAGCTGATTTTTTCAGGGTCGATGAAGGGGTGCCTCCCGAGTATCCATCCAAAAAGTCACACTCCACACCCCCTGTAGGGTGTTGCAATAGAGGTGGTTTATATTTTTTTGCAATTTTCTTTTTCCAGCTGATATAGGTACCTACATAAAAATATTCTCTACAATCTATATAGTACTCTTGATAATTTTCAAGGAAATAACGCCGGTTATTATGCAGAAAATAATGCCTATGCAAATCCGAATTATTATCCTGCTAACAACTCGGATTATGAAAATACAAACGAATACTATTATACTGCTAATGGTCCTTCTGAAAATTATTATGAAGACGAACCACTTTCAATGCGAACCCGGTATACAACCAGGATTTTCAATTAGGCCCGTATGCTCCGTTGAATCCATCATATCACAAGACCAAAGACTCCGACATAACCGTATTGCAAGCCCAATTTGGTAACATAAAGCTATACTCTATCCAACGAGAGAATGGACTTGCTTTGCGCATCGGCGACTAAAGAGGAGGCGCTCTGTAACGAGCTACGCAGGACCGTCATTCGATGAAATAAATTCGTAAGTAGGTGAAATAAATATTATTTTGAAAACATGAAAACATTTTATTTATTTAACATAAATTTATTATAAATGTATGGTGGATTTATCTCGTCTCTGGCTGCTGCCATTCTTATAATAGATTTAAAACTTATTTCACAACCGTAAACAACACAACTAAAATAACCGTACTTGCGAGACTACAAATACAAACTGTGAATAGGTAGGCAGTAGTAGGTACTTTATATAATTAGGTACCAGGTAGGTATCGGACCCAGGCGCCGGCCCTGGCTACCTGCTGACCCAATTAAGACGTTGAGGGCGTTGAACTAATGTTCTAAGGGGCGGAGATCTGACCAAAACAGACGAATTTTCGCTCGAGTGCAAGTCCATTCTCTCGTTGGATACAGTATAGACAGTTTCAACCCGAATCCCAATTTCCAGGAACAGCAGTTTCTTGAAGCCCTTTATTATCTGTTAAATCTAAAAACCTATTTTACATTTATTGACGCTACCAATACACATAAATTACTAATCGACACAGGCGTCTATATTTAAACCAAAAATATGTCAAAATTATAGGAATAGATGCCCCGAGAATGTTACGATCCAGGGTATAACTGATCAGAAAATCACGATTAACGAAGCCGTTTTTAATCCATTTCATAAAAATGTGATCCATTTAAAATTCATGTATGTGTGATCTCGACACAGACATACGAGCCCCTTCCCATATCAGTTGGCCCACCCATTGAAATCTTAGTTTTTTGGTCAGCATCAAAACATAATAAATACTACAAGCTGTGTTTAGCTCTCAAAGTAATTAATAGGGCATATTTAATCTTATGCAGTAGAAAACACCCAACTTTATTGGTCTTCACTCAAATGTGTAACAAAGAAGCAAAATGTTGCAAGTACGGCGTTCAACCCGTTTTTTTTATTCATTACAAAGTAAGCCTACAATTCGAAGGTGGCCGTGGAAAACAGACGCCACAATAATTAAACAATTATTGCTAATACTCATAGCTGTCAGAATTCATTTGATACAGCTTCAAAGTAGTTGTGTTCTTTAAAAATGGACAGAAGAAAGGTTATGGATGACAAAATTCGTTCACTTATTATTAAATTTTTCAACTGTGGGAAGTCAAACTCGGAAATTGCAAATTTATTAGAATTATCGCGGCATTGTGTAAGAAATATAGTTAGAAGATATAAAATGACGAGTTCAGTCGCTGCAAAGCACCGATATGTAAAAAAAAGCAAGATTACAGATTGTGATAGAAGAGCGTTAAGAAGAATTATCCAGAAAAACAGACGTGCCAATTACCTCGAGTTAAGTGTTCTGTGGAGTGATGCCGTTGGAAGACGTATTTCAAGATCAACTACTCACAGAGAGGCTCACAAATTAGGATTTGGGACTTACAAGGTAAGTTTTTTAATAAAAAAAATGAACTAGAAAAATTAAAAGTGACAATTTTGCTTTAGGCCAAAGAAAAGCCACTTTTAACACAACGGCAGAAGAAAAATAGGATAAGATGGGCAAAAGAACATAAGGATTGGACATCTCAGCAATGGCGTGCAATACAATGGAGCGATGAGGCCTGATTCGAGGTTTGTCTTGGAGATAGTCGAAGTAGAGTTATTCGCAAAAAAAAATGAAGCATTCCATGCTGACTGTCTTAAAAGAAAAGTAATATTTCCTGCATCCGTCATGGTGTGGGGAAGCATGTCATCAAAAGGAGTAGGAAAACTCCATTTTATTGTCGGAAACGTGGATTCAAACAAATATTTGGCCATTTTAGAAAAATCACTTTTACCGGTCATGGAAGAGTGTTTGACATCAGGCCAAGAATTTATGTTTCAGCAGGACGGCGCAGCATGCCACACCTCAAAACGAAGTTTAAAATGGATGGAGGACTATGTTATATCACTTTTGGAATGGGTTTCTAGTAGTCCGGATCTATCACCCATTGAAACTTTGTGGCACGAGATGAAAAAGGTGCTACGGAAATACCCTGCTCGAACAATCCCTGAACTGAAGCAAAGGCTTCAGGAAATATGGGATTCTTTTACACCAGAATTATGCCAAGGCTTGGTTAATACTATGCCCTAACGAATTTCGGCTGTAATAAAAAATAAAGGTGATGTTACCCAGTGGTAAATTATAAAATTGTTGTTTTGGTAATTTAACGTATTTGTTCACATTTATTTCTTTTTATTCTCATTTTGTGTTAGTTATCAGTCTCAGTCACCTAAGATGTATTTTTGTGGTTAAAAGAAGTTGTCAAAAGAATAAATAAATTTGGAAGTTCGTGTCGTATATTTCTTCTTCTACTTTTGCTCCATAAGATCAGATTTCTGACTAATCCCTAGGTGGGCCAACTGAAATGGGAAGGGGCTCGTAGTCTACAACTATAGACATAAAAAATAAAAAACTCATAACTGATTTTAGAACAATTGCCATTCAGAAAGTCACAGATCAGCCTATTAATGCAAAGTCACACAAATCAAACCAAAGGCAATGTTTCCCGTCATATTCTCAATAGAATCTCGCATGGAACAAATTGCAAAATTCAAATGTCATTTGACCAACACCGAAGCTATGCTGTTAGCTATGGAAGTAGAAAAAGTAAGACTCCCTAAGGCAATAGTGCAAATAAATAGCAAAGGTGAACTTCTTACCTCTCTGTAGTACCTAAACACAAACGCTATACCAAAAACTATTAAATTTTCAGATATAAAACTAGAACCACTAGATTCCAAAATTTCTCTCTAAATAACATTAACGAAACAAATTTCCAAATTCTCACGGACACACATAACGACACAACTTTGCCTAATAAAATATTTTGGTAATTTTAGACTTTTGACGGTCCAGCGCCCATTATATGGAAAAATGACCCAAAAAAAGCCCCAAAATAATAAGACCACCCATATTGCGCAAACCCCGAAGGGGTTGCACTGCAATTTTTTAGTTGGAAACTCAAGAGGCAATTCTCGATCAACCCTGCAAAACCAGCTATTTAGCCTTTTATTTGTATATTTCCTGAACTATAATAAATAAATATGGTGAATGTTTTCCCACATAATGGGTGCTGGACCGTCAAAAATCAATTTACCAAAAAAATGGCAAAGTTGTAGAGAACATTATTATGTACAAGTGGGAAACAAAAATTTAAAAAATAACACCATGTATGGTGATGCCATAGGGCAACACCATACAAGGGGTGTGGAGTGACTTTTCGGTTGGATACTCGGGAGACAACCCTCCATCGACCTTGAAAAAATCTGCTTTCCGGGACAAATTTGTGAGCACCGCCTATAGAATAGGTCTACTTGTACTGTACCACAGCCATTCTAGCCGCCTCTGGCTCTGGCAGGATCAACAGCTACTTCTACACTTATTTTCAGCCCTTATGGCCGATTGCATCAACCATTTTAAGAGACCCTTACAGCTAAGCAACCCATAAAATCAACATTTTGCTTGCACCAACATTAAGGAATGCTCAAAATATCCTTAAGCTTTCCTTTACTAAGTCATCATTAGCGACCACTTAAACTATCCTTACTGAAGTTTTTACGTTGTTTTATCATTTTGTAAGTTATTTCATTTTTGCAATAAAGAATCAACTTTTTAATTTGTTCAGGATTACCTATAATAGGTATATATAGCGACAACGGGCCCTATATACAGCTGATTTTTAGGGTTCCGTACCCAAAGGGTAAAACGGGACCCTATTACTAAGACTCCGCTGTCCGTCTGCCACCAGGCTGTATCTCATGAACCGTGATAGTTACAGTTGAAATTTTTACAGATGATTTTTTTCTGTTGCCGCTATAACAACAAATACTAAAAAACAATAAAATAAATATTTAAGGGGGCTCCCATACAACAAATGGACAGGGACCTGAATCTGTATGCTAATAAATGCCGGAGTCGCCGGTCGGACGAGATACTACCATTAAAATAAAATTAATATTTAAGGGGGGCTTCAATGCAACAACGATTCAACACGTGATTCTTTTGCCGTTTTTATAGATAATGGTACAGAACCTTTGACAGAACAGAACCTTTGGTACAGAACAGAACGTGCGCGAGCACTTAGCCGGTTTTTATTGTGTTTAACAACTGAATAGGATCAATCAAAATATCAGTTCATGATCGAAGTGGTATAGCTATTACTGAAGTTGTTACAATAAGAAAACAGTGACTGCCGAATAAATGGTTAAAATGCGATCCTCTATCGATTGGTGAAGTCCTGCTAGTATAAACTGGGACACCCTGTATATTCCAATTTCCTGATAAATAATAGTATAAGTAGTTTCATTTGCAACTCTTAGAATCGGCAGAAGACCACAATAATTGTACATTTAGGGTCAATAATGTATATACATGATGGTCCATTCGCCCTCTATACCTTAAATAAGTTCACGCGTATATTTTTTTGAATTAGCGTGCTTTGCAGTACTTTTCTTTTTTAAGGCTGGCTTGTATAAAGTAACGAGTCCACATTTTGCGGGAACGGAACGTAAAAATGTAATTACTCAAAATATCCTTAAGCTTTCCTTTACTAAGTCATCATTAGCGACCACTTAAACTATCCTTACTGAAGTTTTTACGTTGTTTTATCATTTTGTAAGTTATTTCATTTTTGCAATAAAGAATCAACTTTTTAATTTGTTCAGGATTACCTATAATAGGTATATATAGCGACAACGGGCCCTATATACAGCTGATTTTTAGGGTTCCGTACCCAAAGGGTAAAACGGGACCCTATTACTAAGACTCCGCTGTCCCTCTGCCACCAGGCTGTATCTCATGAACCGTGATAGTTACAGTTGAAATTTTTACAGATGATTTTTTTTTGTTGCCGCTATAACAACAAATACTAAAAAACAATAAAATAAATATTTAAGGGGGCTCCCATACAACAAATGGACAGGGACCTGAATCTGTATGCTAATAAATGCCGGAGTCGCCGGTCGGACGAGATACTACCATTAAAATAAAATTAATATTTAAGGGGGGCTTCAATGCAACAACGATTCAACACGTGATTCTTTTGCCGTTTTTATAGATAATGGTACAGAACCTTTGACAGAACAGAACCTTTGGTACAGAACAGAACGTGCGCGAGCACTTAGCCGGTTTTTATTGTGTTTAACAACTGAATAGGATCAATCAAAATATCAGTTCATGATCGAAGTGGTATAGCTATTACTGAAGTTGTTACAATAAGAAAACAGTGACTGCCGAATAAATGGTTAAAATGCGATCCTCTATCGATTGGTGAAGTCCTGCTAGTATAAACTGGGACACCCTGTATATTCCAATTTCCTGATAAATAATAGTATAAGTAGTTTCATTTGCAACTCTTAGAATCGGCAGAAGACCACAATAATTGTACATTTAGGGTCAATAATGTATATACATGATGGTCCATTCGCCCTCTATACCTTAAATAAGTTCACGCGTATATTTTTTTGAATTAGCGTGCTTTGCAGTACTTTTCTTTTTTAAGGCTGGCTTGTATAAAGTAACGAGTCCACATTTTGCGGGAACGGAACGTAAAAATGTAATTACTCAAAATATCCTTAAGCTTTCCTTTACTAAGTCATCATTAGCGACCACTTAAACTATCCTTACTGAAGTTTTTACGTTGTTTTATCATTTTGTAAGTTATTTCATTTTTGCAATAAAGAATCAACTTTTTAATTTGTTCAGGATTACCTATAATAGGTATATATAGCGACAACGGGCCCTATATACAGCTGATTTTTAGGGTTCCGTACCCAAAGGGTAAAACGGGACCCTATTACTAAGACTCCGCTGTCCCTCTGCCACCAGGCTGTATCTCATGAACCGTGATAGTTACAGTTGAAATTTTTACAGATGATTTTTTTCTGTTGCCGCTATAACAACAAATACTAAAAAACAATAAAATAAATATTTAAGGGGGCTCCCATACAACAAATGGACAGGGACCTGAATCTGTATGCTAATAAATGCCGGAGTCGCCGGTCGGACGAGATACTACCATTAAAATAAAATTAATATTTAAGGGGGGGCTTCAATGCAACAACGATTCAACACGTGATTCTTTTGCCGTTTTTATAGATAATGGTACAGAACCTTTGACAGAACAGAACCTTTGGTACAGAACAGAACGTGCGCGAGCACTTAGCCGGTTTTTATTGTGTTTAACAACTGAATAGGATCAATCAAAATATCAGTTCATGATCGAAGTGGTATAGCTATTACTGAAGTTGTTACAATAAGAAACCAGTGACTGCCGAATAAATGGTTAAAATGCGATCCTCTATCGATTGGTGAAGTCCTGCTAGTATAAACTGGGACACCCTGTATATTCCAATTTCCTGATAAATAATAGTATAAGTAGTTTCATTTGCAACTCTTAGAATCGGCAGAAGACCACAATAATTGTACATTTAGGGTCAATAATGTATATACATGATGGTCCATTCGCCCTCTATACCTTAAATAAGTTCACGCGTATATTTTTTTGAATTAGCGTGCTTTGCAGTACTTTTCTTTTTTAAGGCTGGCTTGTATAAAGTAACGAGTCCACATTTTGCGGGAACGGAACGTAAAAATGTAATTACTGCATAACACGCCAAAAGGGTATATGATCAAAATTGTAGTAATAAAAGCAGACCGCGGAGAAGTAACATGTTCTAAGCTTGTAAAATTTATATAATCATAGTAATTTGGTTGGACTGCCAATTAATTGTAAAATAATACTTTAGTCCTCTATTTCAGCTCAGATCCTGAAACCAAATACAGGCGAGTCTCTCAATACTGTTTATCTGATACGAACTTCGAGGGAGCAGATCTAACCGATATTATGGAGGTCTATTACCGATATTTGAAAGATAAATTACGAGGAATGATAACTTGATAACCCAAAGGAGTACAGTCGCAACCAGGCCCTAATTGAAGACACATTTCAAACGTTTTATAATACCAAAATTACGTATTAAAAATAATAGACCACATAAAACATTATATGGTATTTATTAATAACCTTGTATAACTTCTTGAGTGGCTAAATTATGATTAATCTACCACCAGTTTCTCATCTTCTCTCACGAAGCTTATATTCTTGTAGGACGACGTTTCGGCAGAATCATATCTGCCACAAGAGCATCGAACAATAAGAACCTGAAGACGGCAGATGTGATTCTGTCGAAACGGCGTTCTACAAGAATATAAGCTACGTGGTAGACGCAAAACTAATGTCAAGATGGATAAGTTTCGAAATTTTTTGCTTGTAGGTCTCCTAAAACATGTCGCTCAAATATTTCAAACATTTTTTGGAACTGATGGCTAAAGGAAAGTAACACAAACCAGGTAACTGGCCAAAAACACAATTATTGCCAAAATTCCATACAGAATAGTAATATTTTTAAATTTGGATTTTGCGAAGTTCAGCTAGACGTTATTAAACAATGCTGGAAGTGATATAACTCTAAAAAGACATGGGGGATGGTGAACTAAAGCGTTAGCGTTAGAGGAATGGTACTTGGATGATTGTATTTCTAAAAAAACGTTAGGTAGCAGGTAGATAAGTGATAAGTAGTCTCGTTTTATGAAAAATATATATATATATATATATATATATATATATATATATATATATATATATATATATATATATATATATATATATATATATATATATATATATATATATATATATACATATATATATATATACATATATATATATATACATATATATATATATATATATATATATATACATATATATATATATATACATATATATATATATATATATATATATATATACATATATATATATATATACATATATATATATATATATATATATATATATATAAATATATATATATATATATATAAATATATATATATATATATATATATATATATATATATATATATATATATATATATATATATATATATATATATATATATATATATATATATATATATATATATATATATATATATATATATATATATATATATATATATATATATATATATATATTTTGTGAAAAGTAATCTTGGGTTTGTAGCATTTCATTACATAGAAATAAGCAAATAGACGAATAAGAAAGAAAACACTCTTATTCGTCTATTTGCTTATTTCTATGTAATGAAATGCTACAAACCCAAGATTACTTTTCACAAAATAAATATGAATAGCAAAGAATTTCAAAGCTAATATATATATATATATATATATATATATATATATATATATATATATATATATATATATATATATATATATATATATATATATATATATATATATATATATATATATATATATATATATATATATATATATATACAGGGTGAGTCAGTTTTTTGTAGACAAACTTTAACAGGGGATAGAACGCACGTTTTTAAAAAGAAAAGTGCCTATAAATATATGGCCGATCTAGCTTCCTAAGGAAGATACAAGGTGTTAAAGTTTCATTTTTTTTTACATTAATGTGTAATATTTTCTGAACGGAATGATATATTCACAAAATATTTTACACATATCTTAACCTGCATAGGATCAACATGTTGTATTGTTCCTGTCGAAAATACTATAGTGGATGTTACTTTTTTCGGGTACTTCGGATATTCTGCATAATGGAACTTTTTTTTCGTACGCCACTGACATTATCTGATACATATTTCTAAAATAACGGCCCCTTAGTAACAATTTTGATCTCTTGTAATTTTGCTCTAACTACGACAGTTTTAGAGATATTGGCCGTTGTTTCTCTGACAGTGTAGTATTTTCGACAGGAACAATACAACATGTTGATCCTATGCAGGTTAAGATATGTGTAAAATATTTGGTGAGTATATCATTCCGTTCAGAAAATATTACACATTAATGTAAAAAAAAATTAAATTTTAACACCCTGTATCTTCCTTAGGAAGCTAGATCGGCCATATCTTTATAGGCACTTTTCTTTTTAAAAATGTGCGTTCTATCCCCTGTTAAAGTTTGTCTACAAAAAACTGACTCACCCTGTATATATATATATATATATATATATATATATATATATATATATATATATATATATATATATATATATATATATATATATATATATATATATATATATATATATATATATATATATATATATATATATATTGAGGTGGTTTTTTCGTAGGATAATAATATATTAAGAATATATTTCGTATAATAATAAACTGACAAACGATGTGATTGAAAGCAGCCATCCTGATATTGAAAAAAAAATACAGTAAAGAGAAAAATGTGTGAAATTACTCATATTTTAAATGGAATTTTACAATCAATTACTTCGAACTTAAAAGAATTCACCAGTGTTACACTCAGTGTCAAACATTATTTGTCAAGATTAGAAAAACTATATATTTTTATATACTCAGAAACTTTTTTTTCGGTCCCATTAATTTAGCCCCATTAAAATAATTTCTCCCAAAATTTTAGCATCCTAGATCAAACCTGTGCATCAAAAGGCGCAAACCGAGTTTGTTTCCCGTTTAATTAACATGGAAAAATCGACATTTTTACTCAAACATGAATAGATGGTAGACATTTTTTTAAAATTCTAGAATTTAAAAAAAAATATTCCAGAATGTTTAAACGAGCATATCTTTGAAAATAATGAATTCACGGATTTAGTGCTAAGGACCTTTCTTGTAAGAAATTTAATTCCCTATAAAATGCTGTCATCAGAAATTATTATTAAAAAAAAATCTACCAGCTATTCATGTTTGAGTAAAGATGTCGTTTTTCCCATGTTAATTAAATGGAAAACAAACTCGATTTGCGCCGTTTGATGCACAGGTTTGATCTAGGATGCTGAAATTTTGTGAGAAATTTTTTTAGGTCCAATGCTAAAACATTAGCCAATGGGACCGAAAATAAACACCCTAATATACATATTACGTTCTCTGATTGTATTATCTATTATTGAATTTTTTTAATATACTTTTTCAAATGTTGAAATTTAAAGTGACACTTTTCAAAACACTTTGACGTTAGCAAACCTCTTACTTTTCACAACCAGTTACGAAAAGTAAAATATTATGCAACTGGTTTCGTAAAGTTCATCATAGTGGGTTATTTAGACCTGACAAGCTATGAAGGTGACAAGGGATCACACCGTACAACCTACTGCATTGTTTCAGAGAAAATTCAGAGCTTTCCTCTCATAAAATATAAAATTTATCAAAATTATGAAACACGTTGGGACACGCTATTTTGTGTAACTCGCATCCTTTTGCGGAACTCGCTAGGGCTCGTTAGCAGCAGAAATGAGCAGAAATCTGCTCGTTACACAAAATGGCACTTTTCCCTAATTTGCAATATATCCCTTTGCAACAAACACACAACTGCTAATAATGAGTAAATACAAGCAAATAAACTACAATCGCAGAAATTTAAATTACAGCAACCATATAAAATGTATCCATGCCTCTCGGCCCCAGTCATTCCATTCAGCGTCGAGATGGAAACTTATTTATCTTATCCTATAGCTTGGATTTTACTCCGTTCGCTTTCGCCCTTTACTCTTTGACCGAAAAGTTATTCTAAAATAAAATTCGCAATCCGCTTTTATCTCAAGATATATTCCT
>CAXKVY010012239.1:0-28032 GCA_964058915.1 Tetropium fuscum
ACCCTAGAGCAAGTAATAATATTGACATATTTAACTGCAGTATTAAATCAATAGAGGGAGATAATTTTCCCTCTGTTTAATATAAATTATATTCTGTTTGATAACTCTTGTATTTGTACATAATACTGGTATCTCTCATTAATATTATTGCAACCTTCTCAGTTTTACTTTTGGTCTATATTATTTTCGAATTATTTTCTTTTTAAGTCCTACCATGTAGGTAACTGAATTTATATCTTTTGGGTAGTGTATGAAATAAAATTAAAATAAAAATTCAAATTATTTTAAGCAAAAGCTCCTTCCTAAAGCATCCAGTTTATTGTCTACATATTCTATATTGAAATAAACTATACAAATAAAGTACAATACTTAAAAGCCCACTGAACTAGTGAAATTCAACTGGCGTGGTGAAGGGTATAACGAGGAAAGCATCGTCAATAAGTTGTAAATTCCGAAAAGAATATTTCATCTTTAAGAATTAGTGGCAGGTACCACAAGATCATTCAGGAATGCAGATGGAGAATCATTCCCATAGATCTGTCCACAATATTTTGCTCTAAACTGAAAATTATAGATCTATGGATATTATAAACCCATATAAAGTAAAAAAATAGTAGTTATTTACTTTCTGCGATATTCGTAATAGCAATTACCCCAACCCAGCGAGGCTAGGAAAATGCTCCCGCGAGCGAGACTAGGCGAATGACGTCACATGCCAGCAGCATGCGTCAGACTGGATGTTATAGCAAGGAAGGTTAGTGACTATTATAAGCTAGGACGGGCCGGTTATCTGTGCCGATAGTTATTGTTATTGCCGTTTATTATGCCGACTAGCTTTCACACCACTGGATTGGGGCTGCTTGAAGTCGGTATTTGGCGCGAGAAAATCGCATATCATAATCACGTCTACGTTCGGCAAATTATGTGAATCTCCTTTCTGGAAACCCTCCTCCATATTTGACAACAAGCAATAAGCAAACTATATTTGACGTTCTAAATAATAAAGGCACTACTAGATAATAGTGTGAATAATATGCAGACTTCCTTCTAACGAGAACGTCACGGAATAAACCTTTTTTGTGATTTTTCGGACTTTCGGATTATTAGAGGTTGATGGTTGTTAGTTTCTAAAGAAGACATAATTAATGCCTGTATTGAAGGTAAATTTTTCCCGAAAACATTAGGAATTTAATCGGCAGCACTGATGATTTTTCATGGAGTTACATTAGGTCGTTTACGTCGTTGACGTTGACGCAATGCAGTAGTAGCATCACGCCTTCTCTGTACTTGTTCCAAAAAATGTCTCGCCCACGCATTCTTTCATATCTGCATTACGAGTATCCATAACTTCATCAGGCACACTATTTAGGATTTCAGTTCGATTTATAGGATATATGTCACACTTTCTAAAGCCTGCTGGAAGAACATCACTTTGGAACAACCATTTGGAGCATTACATCCATTATTTTTTTGGTATTGTTCCAAAAAAGGTATTGTTCCGCATCTACTATCATGGACAGCTACATCTAAGGGCTGCAACAAGTGAGTAGCCCTTGGTGGCAATGTTATGAGAGATATTTGATTTAGCTGGCATTGTCTTACCACTTCAATGTTTAATTGTGAACTTAAATTATCTCCAATTAAAATCTTCTTGCCGTCTTGCTTTTTAATCAGAGGTAACATAAAATCCATAAACCAATCCTCAAAATACTGGCTATGAAACCAACCGGACTTGGTTCTATTATACCGGCCATTTTCAGGATCATTTTCTGTCTATGTCTGCCATAGTTTCTTTGATTTGTACACCACATAAACAGGTGCAATTTTCCCAGTAGCGTTTCCGCATATAATTAGTGAAGTAGAGACCTTTGTGACATTTCGAATTTGCTCTGGATACTACGTTCCTCGACGAATAAAAACCAACCGGACTTGGTTCTATTATACCGGCCCTTTTCAGGATCATTTTCTGTCTATGTCTGCCATAGTTTCTTTGATTTGTACACCACATAAACAGGTGCAATTTTCCCAGTAGCGTTTCCGCATATAATTAGTGAAGTAGAGACCTTTGTGACATTTCGAATTTGCTCTGGATACTACGTTCCTCGACGAATAAAAACCAACCGGACTTGGTTCTATTATACCGGCCCTTTTCAGGATCATTTTCTGTCTATGTCTGCCATAGTTTCTTTGATTTGTACACCACATAAACAGGTGCAATTTTCCCAGTAGCGTTTCCGCATATAATTAGTGAAGTAGAGACCTTTGTGACATTTCGAATTTGCTCTGGATACTACGTTCCTCGACGAATAAAAACTTTTATAGATCCGGGATCATCCCCGCGGATGGTCTCATCATAAATTCGTGCAACTCTATTAGCCATTACACTTTTGTCGATGCATAAATGAATTGACCCATTCAGTACCTGGCATATTATTTTCAAATTCCTCACTTTTCTTTCCTCTTTTGTCAATATATGCTTTTACTATGAATCGCAAATCCTGTGTTGAGACAGGAAAACCATATGTTGACACAGCAATAACATGAACAATAAGAGCCTTCTCTTATTCACTTGACAATACGGTTTGTGCTCCAGCTGATAGGTTATGTTTGTCATGTAGTTTTAAAAATAATGTATTGTATCTGTAGAAATATATTTTAAAATTATTAAATTAGAAATTATTACCACTCCAGTGCTTCCCGAATGGATAATTGGCCCGTATATTCCGGAGAGCTTCTTGGAATGTAGCATCTGTATAATTGTTATATTGGCGAGTGCCAGGTGGTTACTATTGTACTGTAAAAAAAAGTTACTAGACGACAAGTCCTGTGCAATTCCAATTAGTTACTAGACGACAAGTCCAATTGATTAACGAGGCCTTAAGGCCTCGTTAAGAGTTGGACAACACGCCCAGTGCAGTAAACACTTTTTGTACGAGTGCATACAATATTTTTTATACGTTCATGCAAAAACCAAAAAATGTTTAATTCAGGTGGCATTAATGTTATAACATTAGGTGACATGTCATGATCTTTATGTCAAAACACTGTAGTTGAATGACAGATGAGTGCAATAAAAACTTTATTGCACTAGTGCAATAAAGACGCAGTTTTTTGCAATAAATATAGTTCACTAAAATTTTGTTTTTTGCATGATCGTAGAAAAAATATATTAATATGTAGAACCATCAATGTGACTTTAAATTTGACTTCTAAAATTAAATTGTTTTCAAATATTTTTACTGACACTGTTTCCGAAAAATCATGCGTTACTGCTTAACATGGCCGAAATTATATTTTACTCTCTGAGACGTCAGTCGTTTTTTGCATCAACATACGTTGCATGCTGATGCTCCTAGAAATATCACAAAAATAATAAACGTAACGCGTAAATTGATACATGCACAATGCACACGCCAAGGTAGCTGAAAGCGACATTTAAAACTATAACTTGGAATGGGCCGTCATCAGCAAAACAAAATATTAAAATTTATCCATAATGTTGTGTATGTCCATGTAATGAAAGTATGCTGCCAACTACTGTCACTGACATGGTTTGGTCGAATGATTATCGTATACCGAAACTAACTTGATTAATTTTCTGTTAAGCCATATGTATGGGATGACAGAGAAGCGTGAACTGAAAATGATAAAAGATGGCCTGAAATATAAAATCTCAACATGATGCCGATGATACGTATGAGCCTATAGAGAGAACTCAGCAACTCGCTAGGGACGTACATATTCAGAAATATAAGCAACCATATATTTTAGAATATGATAGAACGTAATAAGAAACGCTGTATTCTTGGATTTTATATTCGAAAGGATTTTTATATTTTTGATTTTTTGAAATATGTTATGATAGTCAGATTGATGTTATGAGTATAATATATTCTCTTAATACTTGTAAATGTTATAAAATGTTCCAGAAAAAGACAAAAACTGCCGTATATGAAGCGTCTATTACAGTCTATTCTATTGACTATCTCGAAAAAAGCAGGGGTAAAAATTAATTCGTTTAAGGTATTTTATTGTTTAATATATTCAATTGTACCTGAAAAATGATACATCCACCAAGTGCTAATAAATTCAGGCTTGGATTTGGAGAAGAGATTAATTTTTTCTACATTTAAGTCATTTAACTGTAACTCAGAAACAATGTATTTTTAGTATACACACATAATACGATTGTTGTACAATCAAATTTTCTATGTAAACGGCAAATTATAAAGCCAAAAACGCTTTATTTTCAACTAAATAAGTCAAAAAAACTATTTAAAAACATAAATTTTTTTGTCTTCCTTACATTTTCGTGTATAAATTATTTCTAAGTGTATTTAGGTACAGGTCTGTTGGTTCACAAAAAATAAATCTGACGTAATTTCCGCCAAAACTGTGACAGACATGTATTATTTATTAGACAGAATGTATTATTTATTAATTCATATTATAAACAAATTCCATATGGTGGATCTTTAATATGAAAAAGGATTATATAATTAATTTTTTGACCTGTTTGACAAAATTTTAAATTTCATAAATATTTTTTAAAATTTATGGCAATCAGAAGTCTATCTTTCATCTTCATATTGAGTTGAACGTTCTGTTACTTTTAGTTTAGGAACACCAGCGTCGGAAACATTCTAAGTGGGGATAAGTCTCTTCAAATAATACTGAGGTAGATGAAATGTATCTTTCTCTTGTCTTGTTTATAAGCTTGTGTCAGGATATTTCTGGTATTGGTAGATCACAGTCAAAATTTTGAGTTAAACCACTATTTATGAGGGAAAAGTGTTTTTTCAATTGCTAAAAAGTAAGAGTGAAACAACGAAAGATCTTGAGAGTAGAAAGAAGTATTCAAACTGTAATTATTGCTAGTATTGAAAATGGCGATGGAATAGATGGAATGCTAAGTGACGAACCAGAACCAAGTATTGTAGTGCAACATTTCTACATCGAACATAAAAGCAACAAAAATATCAGCTGATTTGAATCAATCAATTGTAAATTGCAGCTGTAAATTAGTAAATTTTGTGTATCTAATATTTTATAAATATTATATATGGCAAATAAATGTTCATTCTTTTTCATATAAATATCAAAACTTTGAACAAATACTTTTACTTTAGGAACTTGTTAATTATATAATGTTAATGAATAAATATATAAATTAATAAATATGATAAAATTAAGTGCAGCTTACTACCATTTATTTCCACCTAAAACCCATGCCTACTGGCTAATTAGGTATACACCCATTTAAATCTCATTTATTTTGCGTCAGCAAATTGTAAAAACATTGAATTATAATAACGATAGCGTTAAAAAACCAAACGAAATGCTGTAAATTCAACATTTACGTTTATCTATAGGTCTCGTCAAATATCCGTCTCCTAATTAGAATTTGGAGAAAAAATATGCGGTACCTTTGCCATCAAATCAGACTCCACCGTAAGCTTAATCGACAAAGTACGTAAGCCTCTATCAATATTTTTTTAATTTAAACTTTTATTATACGATATTCTGACGCTGTAAAACTGGAAAATTTAAATATCTGCATAGGCATAAGAGTGAAAGTTGCTGACAACCGACTATATTCCGATAGCAGTAAATTAAAAGCTACTGTAGTTAGATTATAACTACATGATACATAATATATAGGTTTCATCATAATAAGAGATGGTTTTCAATGGCGATCTTTTACATGAAGAGCTTTGTTTGATGTTATTTAACGAACTAGCGTTTTTTTAATCAATTACATTATATATTTATATAACTAATAGATCAGGTGTTAGGTAGATTAACATAGTTTTAAATAGACACATTTTTAGAAAACAAAACCTAAATTAGATAATTACCATTACCTATTTCATAGATATTTGTATTTGTGTATAATATATTTTTAGTCATTTTACATATGTTGAGTCAATTATTCAACACGTATTAGTGAATAAAACAATGTTTTATTCACTAGTGATTTAAAAAAGCAACGCCTTCAATAATTTGACAGAACTGACAATAGTTTATTTGTATCAAAATTAGTTTTAAATATTGGTCCATGACAGACTCTTTAAATGCTTGGTAGTTGCAAGGTTGAACTAAAACCTAAAGCACCATGTTTTTATATGATAAATTTTAGGGTACTGAGAGATCTACAACTATTTAATAATGTCAGATTAGGACCTTAATCCTGAGCCACTGCATATACCTGATAAAAGCGGACATTCTGATTAATGATACGGACTTTTTTTGGTAAGATAATTTATAAAGATTAATACGGTTAGGTAAGTAAGTATAATTAAGTTAAATATATGAATTATTAAAATTGAGGAAGTAGAGTTTCAAAGTAAAACCCGTATGCTTTCAGGTTTTTCAGACCAGTGCATCTGAATTCATTCATTGTGCTACTGCAAAAGGGTTCTCACAGTTGAATAATTCCGGAGAATTGGGTGCAAACCGAAAAAGTTAGCGCTAAAACATGTGCCGCCAAACGCCGCCGTCCATCCTGCATGCAGATGGGGCAGCGGCGGCGTCGGTTGCCATTTCAATATAAACAGGCATTTATACATTTTGAGAAATTACACTTATCTATACCGGAATCAATAAAACAATAGCAATCACGGAAGAATAAATAGATGTTTTATTTTTATATGGAAGTTTATTATGTCCCCGAGTTGGTTAAGCCAATGTGTGAAAATATATTTATGTTTTGATTTAATATTTGATATTTTAATTTAGATACTTTGGAGAGATAAATGTGTAATTATGTTTTTTGGATACTTACTTATATTACACTTAATATCCCGGGTGAATCTTTCCTGGTTGTTGTCGGACGCCAATTCTTTGATTATTCATTTTATTTATTTTATAAGACAAGAGTGTAGGTACCATGTATACTCTTGTACGGTTTACGGAAGATTCTACCCCAGAGCACTGAGAAAACTAACCTAAGAGGAGGTTCAATTAGGCTTGTGGTTCTTGGCAATCTATAGGCTGTACTAATAATGCTGTATGTGAATTTAACCTTGAATATTCCACATGTCAAACATACAGTTTTCGGCAATACCCGATTTATATATATGATTGTGTTTATTCTTACCCCATTGGAAAATTGACAAATAACGGTTACAAATTCGAAAATTTTAATATATTCCTTAATATTAACCCTACGCAAACCAGCTACTTGAAACTAAATACATTAGACTGGGACCTCTCAAGTTCAAAATTGTTTGTTACCTTTCAATTCGATGTTAATCCTTTCTGTCACTTGTCAGCTTATCAGCTGTTATGAAACACTGAACAAAACACTAACTTTCATCTTGCTGGAATTGCGACATCTATCGGCAATTCGTTGCACTGGCGCTGGTAAGACGGCTCGACCCCCTAGACTCTGCTTATGTGTTGTAGAATTTAATCTTCCTTGAAATGTATACTCACTAATTCCTCGTGGTTTCTTTTCGCGTATTTCACCTTACTGCTGCTTTTCACCTGTTTATTGCCTGTAGCACTATTTTTATATGCTTGGTGTGGCTACGAAGCTACACGCTTCTTGAAAACAAACTCCTTACAGGGAGAAAATACACTTATTGTGGGCTTCAAAACCTCTAAATCATAAGTACTGGTTGAGTTAACTTTCACTTCATGATGAATAATTATGTATTTAAATTTACTTTTAAATACTCTTTTCTTCTTTCACAAACCTAAGCTCGGCTATTTCACCTCAATGCCACTGCTTCCCCCTGGAAACTCCTTGTTTGTTACGAAGGAAGCTCCCCTTGATAACAAAAGTACACCTTCCTGGTTACGTACATATTTCCTGTACTGTTATATTTTTATCAGCTAATCACATTTATTTTTAAATTTTGAATATAGTAATTACTGTATTTTACTACACATATTGGGAATAATACACAATAACTTAACCTTAACCAATCTTAAATTCTGACGGTTTATTTTATTCTCCGTCTTTCTCGCGGGGTTGTTCATAGTAACACACCTTGGTTCGTAGCTAACATTTTCTAGTATAATCCTGAAACCCCATTGTACCCCAATGCCCCATTGTACCCCAATTGTAGCCCAATATTCTATATATTATATTATATTATATCAACATTACTACTTGTCTATCGCATTGAAGATTAAAATATAATTTTCCTCTGATTTATTAAGGCGATTTGATAGCTTGACCAATCAGATACGTTGGTATAAAGCGTGTATGTATAATCTGCCTTGGTATGGTTGATGCTGCCGGTCGTATACATATAGTCTTTCCATTGACAGGTGATCTGTAATTTAAATAAATTTTAAATAAATTAATTTTAATATAATTTGTATATTAGGTCTTTAAATGCTTAGTAAAATGTTAATATTCTCGTTTATTTCAATATATATAAACATATTATCCAGATATGCAAACAAATAGGGCCTCCAAGTACAAAATTTTGTACAAAGTGTGACGTTTTTGAGTAAAATAACATGTATATGTGAATAAAAAGGATATATTATAACTTACAAAGTATAGAAAATATGGACCTTGAAGTAGTACATATGTACACATATGATATAGCTGACCTGCATAATATTAGCCCTCTCAGGCTCGAATTAGGTAGTTCCACCGAGCGAAGGTAATAAAGCCAAGCTTAATGTCGAGTCTTGTAGAATATTAACCTCCATGGTTTAAAAATTGGTATTAGAGTCATCATTAGCATAAGTTGTGGAACTTATTTTCAATAATCACAGCTTTCACAGCTTTTCAATAATATCTTAAAACATTTAATGGATAAAAAATAGAAATATTTATATATCCAAATGTCAAATGTTCAGACAGAAAAACTTTAATATATAAAAATTATTTAGGTATGGAAATCAAAATTCAAATTTTGATTTTAAATTTGAAAATTTTGATTTTACAAATTTGAAAATTTGTAAAATAAACAAAGGCAAACAGTCCAAAATTGTAAGTAGAACACTCATCGTCATTCATGTCTTCACAATAACCTGCAATTAATTAAATCCAGTGGTTTCAGTCAATAAGTGACGTATTTATTGATGACAGTAGTTGCTAGCTTTTTGTGACTCCGATTGTTATATATACACTGCTCCATTTGCGCAGTAAGAATGCCCTTGTAGGTACCGATATTATCTTGTGCATACGGTACCCACAATTTTACATATTCTACATGCTTCCTCAATATACTGGCGGAAGTAAAAATTTCTTTTAATAAAATTATAAATGAGACCATTTCTTTAAAATACAGCGCCCAACAACAGTAGATATTTACTTATGTAATACCTAATGAAAATGTATTCACTCTTTAGATAATCATTTAAACAAGATAATTATTTTGATATTTGTTTCACTTTAAGTGTATATATCTACACAATATTAATACCTACTCGTTCCAATATATATGATATATTTTTATTATTGAAATAAATACTTTGATTTCTTATTTATCTATATTCATAAATTTACCACCTAGCCTTTTCCCGGAGAGCCTATTTTGACCTGAAGAGAGTAAAGCAAATCGCGCCTATCAGAGCAATTTTAATGAGAGCAATTAAGGCAGAGTTTGGTGCTATTATGTGTGTCTATGTGACTATTTTATATAATATAAATATCAATCAATTGTCAGGCATATTATTTCCTGTATCATGCTTTACAAGGCATCCGAGTTGCAATAATAATAAATGCAATAAGATAGTTTATTAGCAAAAGAATGAAGCTTGACTTATGAGAGCTGCAAGATATTTGTATCAGCTAGCTACGCTGTATAGTTTCTCCAATCTCAATTTAAAATGTTATAAATTTAGCATCTCTACCATGTGTCCGCTGCTCAGCAGACAACGCCGCGTTATACCTAGATGTAATTTATCTCCTCGTGTTTGAGTCTAGTCTAGCAGATACACAATTGCGCCGAGCGAGCGACCGGTAAAGAAAATACAAGCTGAGTTGTGAAACAATGTGCCTGTGCGAGACGTTGCGCAGTGTTTTTCTTCTCATAACAAATCCGTAAGTTGTTTGTGTCATATTTACCTCAAATAATTATTATTTACTGATATATATATATATATATATATATGTATATATATATATATATATATATATATATATATATATATATATATATATATATATATATATATATATATATATATATATATATATATATATATATATATATATATATATATATATATATATATATATATATATATATATATATATATATATATATATATATATATATATATATATATATATATATATATATATATATATATATATATATATATATATATATATATATATATATATATATATATATATATATATATACATATATATACATATATAAATATATATAAATATATATATATATATATATATATATATATATATATATATATATATATATATATATATATATATATATATATATATATATATATATATATATATATATATATATATATATATATATATATATATATATATATATATATATATATATATATATATATATATATATATATATATATATATATATATATATATATATATATATATATATATATATATAGATATTTTTTTCCCAGAAAATAACGTATCTGCTTTAGAAATCATTTCGAATGAATATCTTATTACAGTACGGATTTAAATAAAAAAACATTAATAGCCATTTAATAGTAATGGAATCACGCCGCATTGTGAAAATTCGACAGGAGTATTTGCGTAAAATAAAATAGTACTCATTATACCTCTCATTTCGCCACTTTTAGTCATAATCTATGTGTTAATAAGTCTGTGAACAGAAAAGTAAGTTCGCGCGTCTGTGGGAGGCAGGCGGTCGAGGTCGCTATACTTTTTTTTATAAACAACGTTTGCTGTTGCATTTTCTAACGGCTGAATAGCCAAGCTACTACGCTACCTTATTCTAGAGCATCCGACATATAATTAACCATAGGAAAAGCAGCCATCGAGATGTTTTTTAACGCAGTTACTTATTCCTCTCGCATCCCGTTGTCTGGAATGATCGCCACGTACACACCGGATGACCCAGAGGTCGCCGACGTAGAGTTTTCTTAATATACCTACCTCTGATATCCGTCACATATTTGTAACAATACCTGAATAATAATAATTCTAGTTTAAGAAGTTTTTTGAAATATTTTGATAAGGGGTGGTGATTCTCAACCCTGTTATTACTTCCTTTGAAATAATGGCTTACTATATATCGTATAATCGCATAACATATGATAAGATTGATGCGTTTTCCGTTCCAGGCAATAAAAGCTCAAATATTTTTTGGTTCTAGAGGAGAATTTTTTAAATTATTATTTTACCCATCGGCGTTTTTAAAATTTAAGTTTTTATACACTCTTAATACATGCATCGCTTTTCCACTAAACTACACTTAGGCAAACTAACCCGAAAGGTCTCTTCCTCTTGAGTCCTCTTTGTAAGTCAGTGGTGTCAAGGAGCTGAATAGTGAATATCCTCGATATAGTAGTCTTTCTTCATGGCTCCCACTATAAATCTTGATTATTTGGTCTACAGCTTCCATATTTAGGTCTCCATGTAAGTCACTGTTCTTAGTGTCTCAGGGTAGTGTATGTTATTTTGTTTGGTACCACCAAAGTTGAATAACGTAGGTCCAACTGGTCGAATTATTTGCTTGTAAGGTGTATACGAGAGGAATTGAAAGTGGTTGGTGCTAAAGCAAAGAACCATCCGCACTTATCTTGAAATTTCGTCCTATGTATTTATCAGTGGCATTGAGATTAGAAGAGTCGTTGAAAACGTTCATGGGAGTCTGTCACTGGAAGTCAAAGTCAGCCCGGATGAACTATCTACGGCTGCGCGCTGGTATAAAGGAAATAAATACGGGTCTGCTGCGTCGTAATTCATATCTTTGTTCCCTCTTGTTTTTATACGGTTTCAATTTCCATCGTATACACTTTATATCATCAGCTTATTATGTAGAAACAGGGTGGAGTGTATTCCTATCAACCAGTACAATTTTCTGTGTTTATTTCCATTTTTTAAACATTGTTTTTAAGTTTTTCTCACGTCATAATAACAGTATTAGATTAAATAATATTATTTTTAATTAATTCCAGATTCACATTATCCACTTACCTAATACAATTAATTTACTACTTAAAAAAATAAACCTTATTTATGTATCCACCGTATTTGAAAATAGCAACAATTTTTTGAGATACAAATTGTTTTAATTATTTTTGCTGGTTTATTTTAAGCCTTGGAATATGTGTTTTTAAAAATCCCTTCACATCGAACCTCTATCCCCATGATTAACCGTAGGCATGCCCAAATTCAGCTATGTTAAGCAGTATGAGCTGGATCATGAAGACTGAGTGAATACTTCTGTATACCACCGGATGAGAACGGCCATAGGCAATTGCCTAGTATATTTAATAGGTACGTCAGCAATGTTCCAATGGACCATATGTTATGTCCGTAAGACTATATAATGTTTTGCCTAACTATAAAAATTACGCATGTTAAAAGTTTGAAACAATAATTTTAAAAAAAATTATCCTATCTCATTCTGCAATAACGACTTGACTTTGTGAAGACGGGGTTATATCTTACAAGGTTACTGCATTAGAACACAGACAGTGTAAATACTATTATATATACTCCATACGCATTTGACGCCGTAATGTTGTGTTCGTACAGGTATTTTTTTTTGTAGAACCAGAAACCCGAACAGCATAAACTTTATAGGTGAAAAATAATAACTCAAACATGAAAAATAATAACTCATATCTTAGGGTTGGGAACTTTATTTCTAACAAATCAACGGCTACTAAAGTATTAAAACAAAGGCATAGCAGAAATATATCTGGGTATATATTAGCCACAGTCATTTGTAAAATATAATTTATTCTAGCCGGCGGCTTCAGTGTCCAGTTATTCATAAACTTAATACATATTTATTAGTCTGGCCCCAGATTTAGCATATACAAAACAAATATTTACATATGTTTAAACATAAATCATATTATTATCGTAATTGCTGAAATATCTAAAAGAAACTGAAACACACGGCTTCTATATTGTTCTACGTATAATTAGGAAAATATTGTGATTATTTTTGTAATCTGTGTAAATTTTTGAATTTTCTAATGATATTTCTTGGTCTCATGAAGGAATGAAGAGTTTTTCTAAATCTTCTGGTACTAATTTAGCAATTGTACTGAATATTGCAGAGCCATAATAATAGGTAAGGTATGCTTTTTTGTAATATCTTTTATTACATTAAAGAATGTGCAATTTAATGTGAGTTCTATGGGATATGGGAACTCTTTTATTGGTAATGGAGCATATAATATATTGCTACTATTGCTGCGTCCTTATTATACACCTAACCATTAGTTATTGCGTCTGAATATCGGACCCGATAAAATTAATCCTTGTAAATCATGTCTCCCACCATATTTTTAATTTCATATTTACGCTACCTTTTGGAGATTGCCGCCTTTATTTCAAATTAAAAATCTTAGCGCCATATAATAGGATCCAAGTATTATTTTCGGATTTTAAAATGGAAGTGGACGCGAAAATATGTATTTATCAAATATTGTACAATTTCAGTTCACTGAAATTCCACTGAAAATCTTTGAGTATAATATATATAATTTTGGTATATTGTTGCGTCATAAGTCTGGCAACGTCGTAATATATCTATGGACCTAGCCATTATGCAAGAACTTGCAGCTCATTGTATATATAGATGCCGGCAATTAAAATATGAATTACTTTAAATATCATAGGGGTGGCTTGTTAAGTTAAGAATACCGGATTCTAAATAAATGTATAATGTATAATAAATTTAAAACAATTTAAGCTACGTGCAAATATATTAATAAAATCAAGAGCTTCAAACATATTTTTTAAATTGAAGAAGTTGATGTTTGTTCCTAATTTATTTCTCGAAACGGTTTATCCTGGATATGTCGTTTTCCCCATATAATCCATCCTATAAGGGTCCAGTTCCCAGAAGCACCCTTTTAAAATCAGCACAATTTCCGATATACTTTATGTGAAACTTTTTGTAGAGAATTGAATTTTCCATCGGCTTACTGGCTTATTTAAAAAAAAATTAAACCAGTTTTGCTGTTTATAATGTTGAAACAAAAAAAGATTGTTTTGGAAAAAAAAATTTGTTATTTGTTTATTTTTTGCTTATAACTTTTTTTGGGTCATAGATAGGTATAGGCATTGCTCTTTAGAAAAAAAAAGGTACAAAATTTTCTTTACAATGCTGAGCCGAAAACTTTTTTGGGTTAATAATTGATCGAAATATGGCCACTCAAACGTAGCTTTTTTTCGATTTTTTCTCTCATATACAGATATTGTCATTTTATTGGAAAAATTATTATTTTCCTCATAAATTAAAGGTATTACAAGTTTATTGGTTGGTAATACATAACTATTCAGACAAATATATCCTTTTCTTCCTTGAATTAGATGCTTCAGTATCACCGATAATAATGCTGCACTTAAATAAGTGAATGACAGAAAGCATTCATTCAGAGGTCTGTGAACGCCGTGACACAAACCCTATTTTTACCGAACGCCGAGCAGTTTGGGGATAATCCATTCGACTGAATGCATTCGCCTTCGTTATCTGTATGAATACGTACCTTTATTAGAAGCTGAATTAAAACGTATAGCATATACAAGTAAGAATATTGTCTTCCGGAAAGCTTTAGGAAAGCTCCAAAATACAGAGACGCTCAGTTGCCAGGGGTTGAGGCGAGGTCATTTCGTCAACAAGTTGATCGTGATGGACGATGAAAAATATTTCGCTTTGTGCAACTTTGAGATGATGGTTTTCTACACGGACAATTACGAGAATATCCCTGATGATGTGAGATTAAAAACCAAAAGAAAATTTCAGGAACATTTTTTGGTGTGGTGAAAACTTAAGCTGACCAATGCCTTTGTGAAACAATATAGGCGCCCAAATTAGCGCTAATCCAACGTATTCTAGGTGACGCAACAATGTTTCAGTTTAAAAATCTTGTAGAATATATTAAAACAACTACTTTTCCTAGCGATATGCTAAAAAATATTGAATTACACATACAATAGAATTCCGAGGTATTTAAAGAGGGAGGGATACAGAAATTGCTTGCTTAGTCAAAACTGAAATCATTTGTTCGATCTTATGTATTAATTGAAGACATACGTGGATAAAGGTGTCATGTGGAAATTTTAGTGTTTTGAGTAAATTAACAAAACGCGTTTTGTATTGGAACTTTTTTATTTCGCTTTTGATTTAAATGAGTAATAAAATAGATAATTTTAGGCTATTTTCTTTTGTTCATTACAATATTTATAAAAAAATACAAGATTTTCTGAAACTAGATTTTTATGCACATTACACCTTTATCCACTAACTTTAAACTCAATCTGTGCTATGTTTCGTCATGGATAAAGATGTCATGTAGCTTTTAACTCAAATTTATCAATACATCAATGCATATGAATAAAATTGAAGTGTCTGTAATGTCGAAGTAAACGGCATTTTACTAAATGCATATGATAGTATGTACGGTACTTACAACAAAAACCAATTTTAAATTTTTTTGTCTGCCTGTCTGTCTGTTTGTTCCGGCTAATCTTCGAAACGGCTAAACCTATTTTGTCCCAACTTTCACTGGCAGATAGCTGATGCTATAAGGAGTAACTTAAGCTACTTTTATTTCAGAAAAGGAATTAGGGTCCTGCGCAAGATAATAAAATACATGAAATTGTGAACAAACATACATGAAATTGTGAAATTGTGTTCCGATTTTGACAGGACTTTCACTGGCAGATTAGCTGTTGTTATAAGAAGTAACTTTGCAAGAAGTAACTGCTACTTTTATTTTAAAATTTTTGTTTCTTTCAGAGGATGATGTTTCACTGGCTGATGTTAGACTTTCATTTTAGAAAAAGAATTAGGGTTCCACCCAAAAAAATTAAATTCCACGAAATTGCGAACAAAATCTATACAAATAAATAAAAATTAAATATCTGTTTGTAATGTCAAAATAATACAGGCGTATATGGTACTCTTAAAACAAAAAAATTATTTTTAAAATTTTTGCTGTCTGTTTGTTCCGGTTAATCTCCGAAATGGCTCAACCGATTTTGACGGAACTTTCACTGGCAGATAGCTGATGTTATAACTTTTATTTAAGAAATAGAATTAAGGCTCGCGCAAAATAAAATCAATGAAACAATTTCAAGATCCTCTTTGAGTAATTTGTAAAATCGTAACATACAGCTGTAGCTATTTCATTACTGCCTCTATTGGCATTATCTTCAGTCCAGTTAGATCCATTGTCACATAATATGTTTTCCTGTGAAGTCAACATTGGATATTTGTCTATCTACTTTTTGGGAATGAAAAGCAAATGTAACTATGTAAAAAAAATGTAAATATGTAAAAAAATATATCAAAAATGTTACGTAACACCTTTATCAACTAAAATTTTTCAATGTATGTGTGACATACAATGTGAATATATCAATATATTAAAATTTGATGCATAAATATAAAAGTGTACATTCATTAGTAAAATATGCTTACCATAAAAATACCGAAAAAAGTGTAAATGAAAAACCGTATATGCCACAAGAAATTAATATGTTTTTGTTCTCGCAGGTACCTATAAAAGTTACACAATATTCGGTGAATCAATGATGTATGGAGACCAACATCGAAGTTTAAATTAGATAAGAGGAAAATTAGATAATATTTAATGAATGTACTATTATCCACATGGTATTAAAATAAACACAACTAAAGTGAGAAGGAGAATTATAATAGTTCATATAGTTTCTTGACTGTTCTTCCCTATGACACTAATCGAACAGTCTAATCTAGAAGTCCACTATTAATTTTTGAGTGGGAGTGTTGGATTTATTAGGTATATAAA
Source organism: Tetropium fuscum (assembly GCA_964058915.1). Classification (NCBI taxonomy): domain Eukaryota; kingdom Metazoa; phylum Arthropoda; class Insecta; order Coleoptera; family Cerambycidae; genus Tetropium; species Tetropium fuscum. The sequence continues at coordinate 16,963 of CAXKVY010012239.1, forward strand.
TTTGTATACAAAAATTAAAACGTCTCAGTATATGATATCATTGTTTATACTTTGTGAGTGGCACCACCTGTGGCCTGTCCTTTTTATCTAAAAGATTCTTCCAGGCATGGTTTCAAAAACAGTTCTAAAATACCACTATATATGAGTAGGTATCCGACACACTTCTCCTGTGTTAAGACGTAATATTCAAGATGATATTTTATCATAAAATTGAGTCAACTTAGTTACATTGTATTTTATTTAATTATCCCCAAAACCCAATACTCCACAGGGTGTTCCCAAATTTAATGGGAAAAATACATCGCAATTGTTACACCATGTAATGAATCAAACAAAAAAAAGCAAATTTCTTTGAAAAACCAATAGAACTTTCATATTCTTGGATAAAGAGGCTATGACACAAAAAGAGGTCCAGACAAAAATTAACCTCAAAATCTTGATTATTTTTTGATGGTCCGTTAATTAAGTTTATTTTTGGACTTTGGACTGACGGACATTTTTTGTCCTCTTAACATTGACAAAGGCGGAAGTGCCTTTATCATCAAAAAACGAGAGATTACAAATATAGGATTTACTATCATTGGTAGGTTAGATCTATACCAGGGAAGTGTAAAAATTTGCAAAAATTCTTTTTTAAATGTGACACGACACCTTTATCCACATATGTCTTCAATTGTGTAATTAATTATGGAATATACTTGTTATCTTCTAAGTTCTTTGCTATTAAGTTCTTTGCTAATAAGTACGACACACTTACCAGTTGTATATATATATATATATATATATATATATATATATATATATATATATATATATATATATATATATATATATATATATATATATATATATATATATATAATAATTAATTACATTTTTTTTCAGAGGCAAAAGCTGAAATTCAAGGTCCTTCTGAGAAGTACCTAAAGCCAGGATCGGGGCTCAGGCTACAATGCACGGTTCTACAAAGCACAGAGGTTAGTTTCAAACCCTTCTCCAAAACACAATTGCATGTTGGAATTTGTATACTCGTTATGTCTTTAAGTTATCCTCGCGTAATGCTAAAGTAATTTAACTACAATATTATATAGTTTAGTAACTGCTTCAAACAATGATCCTGTTACAGTGGCTGTGTTCCTGGACTTAGTGTGTACACTATGAAAAATCATATAAGAACAATTATTATTGACGAAAATATATATGGTGTGTTCGTTATAATGACTATATGAACTGAATTACAAATGAATAAATGAATATGACGTTCGCTTTTACTTATTGAAAATATATCACTGTTAGGTAAACACTTTAAATGTATGGCAGGTAATTTTTATTGTTTAAATATATAATAACAATATTATTCATGTAATATTTAGTACATATTACATGATTTATATTACCAAAACCCATTCACACTTCACACCCATTAATTATTGCGCCCTTGATATGTTTTATAATGAAATGAAACACTGGTAGAATTACCAATTAGTGAAAATATAATTGGGCCATTGAAAGCCCCGTGAACGCTTTCATGCTTGGAATTCCGTTAATGGATACATTTTACATCCGGATGGGCATGTTTCCAATTATAAAATCGAAAATTACGGATTTAGCATTACCAAAAATATGAAAAAAATGTGCGAAAACAAATTCTTACTAATAAAAGGAACTGTAATCATGAATCTCTCAGTTGATATAACAAGATAATCAGTGTCTAATCACATGATGCATGATTAAATGAAGTAATGGGAAAAATTATTGAACAAGGCAATATTAAAGAAATTTTCTACTTCTAATCTTGTCACTTACCTCATCATCATATAGATCAGTGTACCTCATAATCATATCTCCTACCTCATCCATATTTCATAATCATACTTACTTCATAATCATATGTGATATATATCTCACATACAGCACCGTTGTCCCATGTTAAAACACTGTTAAACTATTTAACAAATTGTTCACCAGAGCATTAAAACCATTACCCAAATGCACGGACTAATGGAAACCAGTTGCAGAATTATTTTTTTATTTTACAAAAGAGATTTTATTCTTTTACTTAGTGATAACATCAAAGAATAATTACCACATAATATTAAAATTGCCATAGTTTCTATTTATTTAACGTATTTTTCTTTAGGTGGACCCCATTCTCCTACTGACATTATCATTATTATTATATTAAAATAATACACATGTGTAATAAATACATCGATGAAATATATCTGCAAATCTGATGTGTTTATTTTTATCAATTTTTGCCTTCTTTGATGTACCTTGTTGGTCCAAGACTTCGTCATCTGAGATGTCAGGAAGGTTTTCAAGAATATCCGAGACGAGCACCCATAATTATTTATTTGGTTCATCTTCGTCTGGCAGATCATTTCTGGATGAGTAATCCAGGCTTAATGCGAGCTCGGGGACGTTATCACATGAGATTCTCTCGTAGTAGATGAAAACTGCGGAGCACTTCAGTCCAGCCTTCCTGCAGCTGCAGACACTGCTGCAGCCTTTTTGCAGCCGCAGGAGATATTGTGGAGCCGCGTCCCTAGTCATGCTTTGTTTTGCATAATTGCCACATGGTTTTATTTTTTGGCAACATACGGTATATTACAGTCTAGGTGAAATACCCTTTGAATTATTTATTAGGCAAATTTCAATAGAATAGGATATTAGTTTTACGTAGATTTATTCTACGTAAAACCTGATTTGGATCCTAATGAAGTCATTATAAATGGCAAAGACGTCGATGGAAAAACCCAACTCGACGAATTAGTAACGTGAATAGTTTTTAAAAGCGGTATCTCCGAAACCATGACTTATAATAACCGTTCAGGTCTCATATTATTGTAAATTTAATATACTTCAAAAATGATTATAGGTAATTGATGAAAAGTCAGTGGAAACTCGACAAAAACGGCAAATTTCGATACTTTCTCGATTTTTGAAAATGACTCGGTCGTCTGCCGAGGTCCAAAACTTGGATTTTGCATTTCTCGTTCATCGTAAATAACAAACCAGAAAAGCAAATATGCCTGATTTGATTCAGCGTTCACTCCCTTTTAATTTGACTGAATTATATTCAAAAGACAAATACCAATATTTTCGGCTCTTCGTCATTTATAAATAAATTTTAAAAGGTATTTTTTTATTGGAAAATGGGTGTTTTCAAGAGATTCCCATTTTCGTCTTATTGGCATTGGACCTTGGATTTCGAAGATATTTCAGAGAACTCACCAGATGTAGGGTAATGGCATCAGTAGTTGTCATTATAAGACATACATTGCATTCATTTGTAGATTTCAATAGGAATTTGTAAGTTTTTAAAAAAAATATTTATATAGAGAGAAAAGTGGCATACTGGTCTTTCACTTTGGGGTCCTATATATTACTTTCCAAGCCAAAATTTTTTTATGGGATATTATTTTCAAGTCGATGTTATTTCACCAGTAGTTAGTCATAGGTAGTCATAGGTAAATCACCATTTATTGTCATCCATATTGCCAGTAATTGTCAGTCATAGATAGGAAATATTTTTAGCTTGAAACAAAATTTTAAGAATTGGTTTTATTAAAGCAACTATAAAATTTTTGAAAAGAAATGAACATGTATAAAAAAAGACCATAGGTGTACTATTATAATTAATCTTGATATATTATCAATATGGATGTCTACTTTAAATTTAATTTATATTCTCTATAAGCAGTTTTAATTTGTTTTAATACAGTATTGTCAAGGTGAAAAGGCTCATCCCCGTCTATAGTAAAAAAAAAATTTCAAATTTTTTTCTTTAATTTTTGTTACGCGGCCAATATAAAATGTTTCTTCATAATACACCGCATAATATTTTTCTAAAATTGACTCCTCTAAACATATATTGAATTGATTTCTAATAGAATTTTCTAATGGTCCGTCATCAATAGGATTTTCTAGATCTGAAAATGTTTCTGACTCATCTGAAGTTTCAGCATACGAAATGGCTTCAGATGGCTTGTCTCCCTTTTTTCACTTTTATTCTCTGAAGCTTTTTCTGTTCCCTTGCCTTTTTTCTCTCTTCCTTTTCTTGCTCTTTGATATTTTTGTCTTCTTCCTTCTTGACAAAATATCTTTTCCATTCCTTTGAAGTTACAACTGGTGGTATATTTTCTATGTTCCTTCTTCTTTTCAGTTTTTCTGTGGGTTCACGCCAAAATAAAGCCTTCTTGAATGGCGTGCCTATATTGAACAGGAACTCTCATCAACTATTATTTGAGTATTTTGCGAAATTGGCAATTCCTTCATATGGGTCCTATGTTTATTAGTTTAAGTCGTTTTTTTTGAGTGGAAAACTCCTTTTAGTGATTTCTTTAATCCACTCTACTAACTTTTCCTTTCCATGGGGGTTTTACCCAAAACCTTATATTTAAGGGCAATCCGTGGTACTCCAACTGTTTACTGTTAAATAAGGCATGCCATTTTTGCACGCCTCAACTGCAGCCAACATTGCTTCTTTTGTGTAATTAAAAAAAGCTTTTTTCTTTTTGTTCTCCATAATGCTAAAACCCAATAATTGTCACTGTAGTATCTAGTAAATGTCATAGCCTAATACATGGTGACAATTATTGAAACTTTGACAGCTATTTTCGTTATTTCTATCACAAAGCACTCGCAAGAAATTTGGCTAAACAATCTACCCTATGTATTTCATTTTATGAGCTTTACCAGTAGTTGTCACTACGATGACAACTACTGGGAAGATACTGCTTTTAGAATACCAGTAATTGTCACCACACATTTTAACATAACCTATAAAGCTAATCTATTACACATTAAACTTATTTTAATATACAGCTTTCAATCATTATTTTAGTACAAGATTGAAATAGATATCGCCATTTTTTTAAATTTTACTTGTATTTAAATGTATTGTAATTATTTCACGAAAATTTCGCGCCTATAGTGACATCTATGTTCAAGAATTATACTTAAAAGTGTTGTAGGTACATCGAAAGACCATCAGATGCTACTGAAGACAAAGGCAAATTAAAGGATTGCTTATTTCTTAGTAAATAGTGAGGGAAATGATAATTACTGGGTAGGTGACAAATGCTGGTTCCACTACCCTATCAGAAGAAATGGTGAATGCGCCGGTCACAACCGTAATTTATCGCTAAAATGCACTAAAAAGTAAAAAATAATTATGTTATTCTACTACTATTACTACTTAGAATACAATCAATTTATTATACAATTATTATAATTTTTTAGTCGGTGCCAACCAAGGTTTACAAATATATAGGAAGTAAACGTATAAGTCGGCTGGCACCGATTCCAAAAATAACAATAATTGTATTGTAAATTGATTGGCCTAACAAATTGATTGTATTATAAGTAGTAATAGTAGCAGAATAACGTAACTATTTTTTACTTTTTAGTGCATTTCTTTTGAATATATTTTATTGAAGTCGGTTTTTTTGTTAAAAATATTTTTAAGATATTAATATTTCACTATCAGATGTAATTGTACAAATACAGTGACTCGATGATAGGTAGTGGAGCCTGAAAGCTCCGTACTGGACAGCCGTAGACATTTTTTGGTATTCCATGGCTCACTATGATATTTTTTTGTCATTCGTAATAAAAATGTTAAATTTTAGCGTAATATTTATAAAGCAATGGTGTGAAATTTTCTTACCGTATATTTTACTAGCTTAAATTAATAGCCGGTGATTTTTTCTTTTCAAAATATTCGTGACCTCGAAAATAATTTCCGGAAAATGTGTATGCACTAGGGATATTATAACTGACCATTCCTCTTTTTCAGGCGCCCGCCTACGTGTTCTGGTACCACAATAATCGTATGATCAATTATGACGTGGACCGGGGGATAAATGTAACGACGGAACTGTTGGAGAAGACGAGCACTCTGACGATAACTAATGCTGCGACTCGCCACTCGGGAAATTATTCGTGCGTGCCCAGCAACGCTCAGCCGGCCAGCACTTACGTGCATATACTTAACGGTAAGTGCCATTTGCTCGCCGCAGCACGATTCCTAGATTGAAACAACTTGACTTTCTTGATTTAGATCTCTTTGATTTTGCAGAGGTTTGCTATTGTTCACTCGAAAGGATGTATTTGCCTGATTCATAATTTGCCGTATCGGCATTATTTGAATTTGCTGAAAAGTTTAAGTACATTCTATTATATCCAAGGTAATTGCATAACTGTATTTTTACTAAAGTCTCTCTGAATTTCTTGTATTCCATTCTAACTATTCAGTTTTTCTTGTCCACGTATATAAATGTAACGTTTTCGTGAGCAAAATAATGGACAACTAAAATAAAAAACTTAATTTATTATAATTTACCGGATCAACAATATTGACCTTCTTCAGAATCTACGATACATATTTCTCCAACATATTTTAAAAACCTTTTGCTAAAGGATTATATTAAAAGGTTCCTGCACATTTCTTATCGAAAATGGCAAAATTTTCTGAAAATTTAATATGATGCAGTTACCGACGTCCTGATGGTAAGTTCTCATGGGCACAACTATGGCCAATCCTATGACCAAATTCTTAGTTATAGGTCGTCAAAATTGTTCATTTTTGACTTTAAGATATAATTCCCTTATTAGTAGAATTAAATTAAAAGAAGTTGTTCTGGGTCGTAGGTTTTCTGGTGTCTTCGTAAAATGTGGTACAAAATTGGTGCAGACACAAAATAGTGGCGACAAAGAAATGTTAAATTAGAGACAATGGCAAATAACAAATTTTTATCAATTGTGTAGAATAAAAAAGCCAACCGCTAGATTGTACATGCTTTTTAATAATATATGTTGTTATGAAAAGCAAACTAAATAATTTCGTCAAGAATTTTGGACCAAAATGTTATATCGGGTATTCATTTTGTGCCGGGTAGCCCACTTGTAGATGGTAGACACCCCAGTAGCACAAATATATTGGAAAAATATAGTTTCAATATATTGGCAGAATACTGCAAGACACATGTTGCAGCAATTGGGACAATATAGAATAAGGTGGGGCAAGTTGACGATCTTAATGTAAAAAAAATCTAAAAAATAAACTACATATATTTTTAATGTTTTCAAAAGTGTAATGCAATAATGGAACATTTAGTAGATTTTTTATGATCTAATCATAAACGATAAAACAAACCATTTAGGAAAAATGGAAAATGAAAACTTATTGCAATTTAGTCATCTTGCCCCAATAGTGGGGTAAGATGAAGAACATATTGGGGCAAGATGACGATTACATACAAAGGTCACATATGAAGACACCGCTTTTCTCGTAGTTCGTGCAGGCCTCATGCCACCAATTTTCGCATACATCGCACTTTATCCAGTTTTCAACTGGGGGATCAGTGTATGATTATTCGCAGCTGGGACAAAAATAATCAGATTTATTTTGGGCCTCTTTCATAAATTTATTTCCAGCCTCTTTGAAAACGTTTCTTTTCGCTTTTTCTTCACATTTTCTTTTCTTGGCCTGAATTTTATAATTTTTTTCTCGTTCTTTCTCTTCAAGGTCTTCTTTATTGGGAGTGGAAGTCAATATCGACGCCTTCTGCTTCTTTCTGTTCATTTTCAGGACCGGTTGATTTATTTTATGCAAAAGTCTAATCTCAACAAAATCAATTTGCTGATTGGTTTTCAAATTTTGAAGACCCGATGGACCTGCAAGGGCCAAATCCTCCTGAACCCTTTTATTTTCTTTATCGTCGTCATTTTGAAGTCCAACAGCACTAGGTGATTTTTGTAAACCGGATGAACTAGCTGGATCTGAAGGCATTTCAGCTTTATTCCTTAGTTGGTTTTTTATGTTGAAGACAGATTAATCATAACTAGGCACTTCTTCTGCGGTGACATGTCTGCGTTCACTAACTGAAGCTGGTACAAAGTCTGTGTCGCTAAAAACGTCCAGATCAAAGGGTTTGATCCACATTTAGTGAATCTTTTAACTGCAGTTCCTATAGTTGCTGCTTTTAGATAGGCTTTTCCAAACAGTTGTCCTACGTCTTTATCAGTAATAGTTTTTCCGGGATTATTCATCAAAAAATTGTCTGGCTATAGAATGTTTTAAGAGGACCAAAAAATCCCACATCCAATGGCTGCAATCGGTGAGTTGTGTAAGGAGGCAAATTAACCATAATCACTCCACTCCCTCTGCACAAGTTTATTGCTTCTAAAGATGTATGGGATGAATGATTATAAACAATCAATAAAACCGGCACCTTCTTTGCAGGAGAGGTATATTTAATAAAGTGACGAAGGTATTGAAGAAAAGCATATGTGTTCATCCATCCACTCTATCGAGCTATTCCTTCGGAATTAGGGGGACACCCATGTAATAATTCAGGATGCATTCTTACTCTGGCGAAAATAAAAAAGGGTGGAACGTACGAACCTTGTGCGTTCATGGCACAAACAACAGTGGTGTTCCGGCCACGCTCACCACTAGCCACTTTTGCCACCCTTTTGCACCCAGTTGGAGATAAAATGTTTGGCTGTTTAGTTGGAACGGTGGACAAACCTGATTCATCAGCATTGTATATTCGATCAGGCGTAAAATTGTATTTTACTCTAAGTTCTCGATTCAAATCAAAACACCTTATCACTTCAACTCGATTAAATCCAATTAGACGTCAGATGGACGTAGACTCAGGGGTCCTTAAGCTGATTTTATGCCTTTTCATGAAAGAAATTAACCAGTCTCTACCAGCCAGCCAGCTTGATAGTTTTGTTGGACGGATGTGAAATATTGTTTCTTTCAGAAAACTCGTAGACAAGTTTTCGGCACTGCAAAGACGTAAGACCAAATCCTCTAATGTTAAAATCATTGATATAGTTAGTTAATTCAATTTCTTGTGGTTCTGTGAAAGTTCGTTTAAATCTGCCGTCGCTTTTCGGTAATGTTTCGTTTTCCCTATTCTTTTTAACATATCGCCGCAGTGTGTTCTATATTCTATCTAGGTCTATCTTCTGACCACGACCGGCGATCACTTCTTCTCTTCTAGTTACGCACCATCTGTAAAAAAAATGTGTTAAGAAACACTTCTTGGGGCAAGATGACGAGTTCGCCAACTGGGACAAGATGACGAATTCGCCAACTTCCCCCCCCCCCCCCCAGGAGAATTTAAACCAAAATCGTTATAAACAAAACAAACAATAAAAGCAATATTTGTCATACTTACATTGTTAATCTAATGGGTCCTAACAATAAAATAAACATCAATTAGGAAAAGTCTTAACCTCATTTTTTGCACAAAACCTTACTTTACTGCACCGCAATATTATAGCTACTAACCTAGTAAACACAATTTCATGCACAAATTCGAACGTAGTGAAGGAAGCGCCACCTATCTTTTTAAGCTATAATTAGGTACCGACCAGACATCGCAGGGTTTGATATACCGCAGATTTCTGCTTTTGGTTTTCAATAAAATCAAATTCGTCTTCTTGCCCAGTTCGTCAACTTGCCCCACCTTACCCTAACAGTAAAATATTGGCATACTATTTAACGATGATATTAAATCTTGTAATTAGTTTAAAGTAGAAATAAAACTTACCAAAATGTATATTATTAACTAAGTGTACAAAACAATAAATAATCTAGCCTTCATTAACCACATAAATATTCGTGTTTACATGTATTAGACTTATGCCTATCTACGTAAAACTAATAAAATTAACAATATTCTTCATTGTATAACTTTAGATAATCAATCGGCAATCGACGGTAATAAGTAAAGAATGGGTCATATTTAATGAATATCGGAAATATGATAGATTAAGTTTTTTGTTGGTTTCATGTTATTTACCTTTTCAGCTGTTATAAGAACAACAGATATCATGTACCTACTTTAAATGTAATTTTCTCTAAAATGGTGCATTTCAGCGACTTGCAACAGGAATGACTTTTTAAAGACTCTCTGAACGAAACAATATAGTAACAAGGACGCTCAAAATGCCATATACATTATTGCCGGAAACAAAGAGATATTCGTATTTATGACACAAAAAGATATAATTTTCAAAATGTGAGTAAAATGATCCGGGTAAAAATTGAATTATCGTAAAAAAATAAACGAAAAAACATATTCTGGGGATCATAAGGAAGCAAAATTGCACTAAGATTAAGTTAGCTTACATTTCGACACCAGTTTTGGTGACATTTCTAAGAGAAATAGGAGTAAGTGTTTAAGTTAAAGAAAGTTAATCTCTGAGGTCTCAATCCAGATCGAAGTCAATCAATTATCTCTAAGAAATAGGCAGATTGAGCCTTAGAGACGAACGCAGGTTTGACCTGGGGAATAAGCAGATTGAGACCTCAGATTCCATTCCACATTCCTTAACTTAAATACTTACTACCCTCTTTTTCTTAAAAATGGCACCAAATCCGGTGCCGAAACGTCGAGTCTTTAGTAATCGCACAACCGCGTGTGAACATCTAAGAAAATATGTATATTATGTATTTATAATTGTAAACGTTTCATAGGTGATCAGATGTCGAAACTTATTTTTATAGATATTCACAATGTGAAAATCTATATAAAAAATAGGTGTATCCACCATACAACAGTCTCTTAATGATGTGATGTCTCTCATGTGTCTGATTTTTTAACAATGAGTTTATAACAAAATACCATAAAAAAATGGAACAGGTACATAAAAAAATCGAATTGTGAGACTACATAATATTATGTAGTACTTACTACAACGGTACTACATAATATGTGTATAATATGAAAAGATCGAGGTATTAATGTAAATTTATTTTTGTATTATGCCGGTAAACGAGAAATTAAATTGACATGCATTAAATAGAAGAACTATCTAAATCATTGCTGGAACTGCACTTCAGCACCTTAGTATTTACGTGTCCCTATCGCTTAACTCTACGGCACAAGAAAGCGCGTGTGTATAGAATGGAATTTGCGACATACCTAATGATTTATAGTCCACGAGGCAGTTCAGTAATTAGTAAAACTTTGATGTAACTTCATCTAATCGAACGTGAATAATGCGACTTTGCATATAATTATTAAATCAGTTATTTCGCCT
>CAXKVY010012240.1:0-23664 GCA_964058915.1 Tetropium fuscum
CCCATCCTACTTCACCTGGGCATAGCACGGGCAGGAAAAGGACGGACTGGCCGCAGTTCCAAGCCCATCTGCAGTCGAAGCAGCCATAGCCCACCTCGAGGAAAGTATAAGCACAGCGCTAAGCGCCAGCACAACGGAAAACAGCGTGAGACGGGAAGCAGACCCAACCGGAGAAATTTCTGAAGAGACCAAGCAGCTAATCAGGGACCGCAGAAGAGCGAAGAAACGCGCTCTCAGGACGCAGGACCCAGCGGATAAGCACTTGGTCAACCAACTCAACCGGAGAGTCAAAGCAGCCCTCCAAGAGCACCGAGACGAAAGATGGCAGCTCCATCTGGAGTCCCTAGACCCCCAGGACAGCAGCCTATGGAAAGTGCAGCGAGCCCTGAGGTCCACCCGAAAACCGATGCCTCCAATCCACGGTGAGAGAGGACTTGTTTACACCCGACGAGAAAAAGCGGAAGCTTTCGCCGACAATCTCGAACTGCAGTGTAGGGAGTTCGACCCGCCAGACGAGAACGAGGACCACGTAGACGAGGTGAACCGAAGGGCTAGGAGGCTAAGACGACAGCCAGACGAGGACCAGATCCGACCAGCATCTCCAGAAGAGATCATCGGTATCCTGGCCCACGTCAACGTACGGAAGGCACCTGGTCGAGACGGGATAGGAAACCGGATTCTCAGGAAGCTCCCTCTTAAAGGAGTGGCCACACTTGTGGCTATCACAAATGCTATTTTGAGGCTCCGGTATTTCCCCTCCAGATGGAAAAAGGCAGACGTGATTTTCATCCCCAAACTCGGGAAGGACCACCTCTTCCCCCAAAATTACAGTGATCGGCCTACTGCCAGCGATGAGCAAAATTGTCGAAAAGGTCATCTTGGACAGGATTAAGGAGAACTCAGAAGAGCTAGAAGCCATCCCAGACGAGCAGTTCGCGTTCAGAAGAGGACATTCCACGGAGCTGCAAGTACTGCGGCAAGCGGAGTACGTCACCGAGGGATTCAACCGAAGAGAAGTCACAGGGGCAATCTTCCTGGACATCGCCAAAGCCTTCGACAGAGTATGGCACGACGGATTGATTATCAAGATGATGGACGCCGGTTTTCCGGTATCCCTCCTCAAGCTGATCCAATCCTACCTACGAGGCCGGACCATCCGAGGCAAAGTAGAAGGAGAGCTGTCAACTGACAGACGCCTAGAAGCAGGAGTGCCCCAGGAGACCGTTCTCTCCCCACATCTGTTCAACTTATACACCGCGGACATGCCGAGGACGAACAACACCACCATGGCTCTCTACGCAGACGACACCGCCATCCTCGCAAGCGAGGCAGGCCACCCGCTACCTGCAGGAAGCCGCGTCGCTTCTCGAGGGCTGGTGCAACCGATGGAAGGTGGAAATCAACGCGGAGAAGGGCCAAGCAGTGCTGTTCCGGAGGGTTCGCAAGCAGAGGCCAACAGGACACGTCACCATGAACGACGTCAACTGCCACTACGAAACGATGCCACTACGAAAAAGGCAAAGTTCACCCGAGCCCTGCTGTACCCAATGTTAGCCGGTGACAAGAGACTGAGCCTGAAGAACAAGACAACCCTCATCAAGACCGTCTTACGCCCCCAGCTGACTTACGCATCCACCGCATGGGGATACGCAGCGAAGACGAACCTCAAGAGGATCCAAGCAGTGGAAAACATAGCGCTTCGGACTGCAGTAGGTGCCCCTTGGTATGTGACCAACGAGGTCATCCGAAGGGACCTGAAATACAAGACGGCCACCGACTACGATGCGGCTGGCCACGGACTACGATCCAGAGGAAGCAGGACCTCACAAACAGCCAAAGACCCAAATCCTGGACAACGGGTGAGTACATAATCACAATTTTATGTTTCAGCACGACTGATGCGAGAAGAAGCAGACGACACCGAAGAAAAGAACAGGACCAAAGAAAACGGATCGAGAAGACACTAAAACAGCCCAATCCAGTGGATGGCAAGGCCGACTGCCTTGCCAAACCACACATCCTTACCTTACTTGACTGAGCCAGCGAGCTGATCGCTGATCAGCTCTCTAGCTCCGTCATCCTGAGCTACAATGCTCATCCTCCATATCAACCTGAATGCCGCGCAGCCGAGCTTTAGTAAGCCCGACGAGAGGCAGGAAGGACTCCTCAAAGACCCGACATGACACCCCGGGGGTAATACACACCGGCGAAGAAAGTCAAGAGCGCCAGAAGCAAGGCTCTGCCGGTGGGGCCCATCAGCCAGGACCGGGGGAGGCTGCTTAACTTCGCGTGACACTGATCACATTTGTGGGGAGGGTCACGTGAAACGCGCGGCTTACCCCTTACGAGGCGGTCTCGGCCTACATAGATATTAGGGGTAAAGAGCGATGGTACCGCTCGGCCCCCTCTTATCGAGGTCACATCTATAGCCAAGGATATTGGCGCGCGCTTTTTGTACCATTGATTACATTTGATATTTCCATTTTAAGAGACTGACCATATAAATCCCCAAATAATAATTTTTTTCTGGGCTTGAGAAAGAAATTATTTTATTTTCCTCATTTACATCAAAGTAGTGAAATACAAAAGATTACTTATCAAGGCTGTTAGTGGTGAATAATAGTTTTCTATAACTAACTGTTAATTTTAAACTGCCAAAGTACTGTTTTAATTATTGTCAGATCATGTTCAGCTATCGATTTCAGTTGTCCACTATCGCTAGTGTAAAAGATAGCTGTATCATATGCAAATGATGAGTTTTGATGATGAGTTTTGGTTAAGAATATTATTTATATAAATTGTAAAAAAATGGGTCGCAAAACCTTCCCTTGGGGAACTCCATACCCCACAATTTCTTTTTTATTTAGTATGTCATTTAATCCACAAATTGTCTCCTTTCTTGGAGACAAGAAAGAATTCAAGTACCACTTCTCTAAATCCATGGACTCTAGCTTATATAATATCACGGCATTTTAGTCTCAAAGATGCAGCAGTGTGGATTCTATCACGAGCTGGTAATTTTTTTATCATACTTAAATGATAGAGTGCACGTGGCACAGTGTTATGGTTTCCAGTCGGTCTAGATAAAACCTACATCTGGAGTGCCGCAGGGGTCAAATCCGGAGCCTTCACTTTTCAGTATATTCATGAATTATATTGTTAACAATCTGAATTGCAAATATTTGTTCTACGCAGATGACCTAAAATGCTATTCAGCTATTAATGGCCTTAAAGACTGCTTTTTTACTTCAAAAAGATTTACAGTCTATTAACACTTGGTGTCACAAAAATAACTTAAATATAACTTAGACCTATCATAACATATCATAACCTAAATACTAACTTAGACCTAAATATTTCTAAATATACTATCATGGCATTTTCTAATAGAATTTAACCAATAAATTATTTGATTATTTAATGAATAATATCATTTTAGCTGGACCAACCACGTTTAGAGATCTTAGTGCAATTTTTGAGAGAAAACTTTCTTTCGCATATCAATCAATCAGTCGATGGTTTCAAAATTGTTAGGGCGCATTATCAGAAATTCACGAGAATTTGACCAAACACAGACGCTTAAAATAATATATTTTTCTTTTGTAAGATCACTGCTAGCTGGAATATGCTGCTAACATATGGTGTTATTCTTATACTGCATATGTAAACACCACAGAAAAAGTGCAAAGACGGTTTTTAAAATATGCATAGTTCAAAGAGGATGGAGTGTATCCTGGTGTTGGTTTTCCAAATCCTTATCTGCTGACGAGATTTTGTCTAGATATCGTCAAAAAAAAGACTATGAAGTGAAGACTAAAGACTAAGAAGCTAATATTCTTGAAAAATTATAACACCAACTGTTCTGATGTACAACACATATTACAATTTGATATTCCTAGGATAGCTGCACACAACCATGAGACATTTATTATATTGGCCACCGCGTACAAATATTGGCCAATACTCCTAAATCAAATGTGTAACAAATTTAATGATTCTCAAGTTTCATTTGATATATTTTCCTGCAATATAGCAGCAATTAAAAAAACTAGGATTGTCTACAATTATACTACTGTAATGTAATTTTCTGCGTTAAATATATATTGTATGTTATTTATGTATTTTTCAATCTGTATTTTATTATGTTCATTCTCTGTCTTGTTTATATATTCAATATATAAAAAATGTCATTTTAGTACCTACCTTGTCAACTTGTTTTTACGTTGAATATTGTACTAATTAATAAATAAAAATAAATATCCATAAATTGGTACGATATAAATCTATATACATATTCTTACCTAACCGAAATTAAAAGTATTTTGCAATATAAATATATTATGATGTGTTAGGATTTGATTTGATACAGACTGAATCATAAGTACAATTGAACATCCATAGACAGAAATGTGATTTTATATTTTATACGCTATATACTGTATGTGGTAAAAGTAGCCGTCATAAATAAGACATCAGTTTACTGTTTCTCTTAGGATATAAATCTCTAGAGCGAATTAGTTCTTCTTTCTCCTAGGAGGTGTTGTCAACGTAGTTCGTGTTTTCAGTCGTGAGATATCTGCTTTAAAACATGACAGTGTCCATGGATTAACTACAGGGCGTAATGGACAACTGCCCCGGGGCGAAAAACCGGAATAACATAAAAGCTATAAAATGATTAAAGTTGAAATAGGTAGGAGGTAAATCCAAACTCATTTCGAAGGAAAATAAACCGAAGCATCTTAAATTAAAATCCTCTACTCGATGATCGGCAGGAGCAGTATCTAAAAACCTTACATATTGATTATGATTTTCAAAAATTCGTTGATACAGCCTACTTGTAATTACTTATGATTATGTTCATGCAAATGGTTTAATAAAAACTATGCAAAAATTAGAAACTGGTATATTATTATTTTTAGTGTGGCATGACATTTTATATAAATTTCATAGAACAAATGAATCTCTTCAAAATTTATGCAGTTCATCTTGTTGTAAAGACTCTATTGGGTTACTTAAATAGTATCAGGAACAATTTTGAGTATTATAAAAGTCTTGGTAAGGATTTAACAAAATGTGTAGCGTATATGACTTAAAAAAAAACATATAACAGAATATGACAATTAATGTGTCTTCTATCTATTATTTATCACGAATGCAGTTGAACAGAATATAATTGCATATTTTGGATTTCTTTGAAAACTTGACAAAAAAGTTGCTAGTGATATAAAATCTGATGCCAAAAAATTCGTTCATAATACATATATATATATATATATATATATATATATATATATATATATATATATATATATATATATATATATATATATATATATATATATATATAAATGATTTAAATCCTGATTTTTTAGAGGAACGCGATCAGTTTCAATATTTTATTCACGACACTCAAGAAGAAGTGAAACGTCCCCCTTTCGCTTCTTAGAGGCAGAATCAAAAGCAGAAAACAGATATTAAGAAGCGAAAAAGTACCTAGTCTCAACGCCCCGAAATATTATATAACTACACCCTATACCGTTATTAGAATATATTTATCCTTGCACGCCATGCTTCATTCATGCTTCATGGGTGCAAATTCTTCCGAGAAAGGTCTTTCCCAACCATGAAAAGAGCAAATTCTTAACCATTGAATAGAAATTTCAAAATAATCTTGATAAACGATGTGTTATTGAGAAGTACATATCATTGAGGCAAGAAGAAAAGCTTACTAATAATAATTTCTTCATATTCTATAGCTGAAACCGAATTATAATAACGGGCCATACATATTAATTTATATAATTTTTAACCTATCATTTCTAATATTCTCGTATCTGAATAACTATTTTTTTACCTAGTTTTTAATTAACAATAACATATCTAACTACACTGCTGGCCAATAGGTTAGAATAGGCCGATTTTTTTGTTCAAAATATTACCAATTTTTAGGAAAACTATTAATAAGATATATTTTTTTGCATACCGATGTAGCAGCAAGAAAACAAATTATTTTTATAAAATATTTACTTGTAATAAATATGATGATATATACAAATTCAAAAATTAGTTTTTCCTCAACATTACCAGCTTGACCATCCGAAACTTTTTGGTACCAGTCGTACTTTTGTTTTAAAGAAAGGTTTCCTATTTGCAGCCAAAATATGCTTTTTCTCGAACAAATGTTGCAATACACAATATGGGGAAAATCCTTAATTTTACTCTCATAAATGGATAATATGCCTGCAACTCGAAGTTAAAATTATATTTTCTTCGGGGCGATGATATTCTGAAATAAAAATGTGAACTTCTTTCACACGGAACAGCAAAAAAACACAAGAAACTGCCGGAACACTCAACTAAATCGATAAATCCGGCTGCACAACGGATACGCAATATTAATACATCAAGAACAGTTTTATTATTTTCTTCCCTTATTTAAACATAAAGTAGGACATAATTTTGTGTATCTTTAAATAAAAGTACATCAAGGTATACTTGATAGTTTTTGATAAACCTTTGAGGAACAGTAGAACGGTATGTGAAAAGAAAGTGTTTGAATAAGAAACGACGGTGTGAGGGGGTGTAAGGGTGTCACATCCCTTCATTTAAACAATCAGTTCACAAATATCGACATTTCCCACAATGATCGCCGTCTTCCAAAAATATTTAATAAATACAAATTACATAAAAAATAATATGAAAATTTAAAAAAAGGATTGTTTGCCTTTTTTGACGCCTTTATAAATTCCCAATTTAATGAAAGTACATTACCATCTTAGGTAATGCAGACTAGGAGACTTGCAGACTAGGAGACTTGCAGACTAGGAAATATCGAAATACCTATTAGTACAACGAAAAAGCGAACAGCCAGAAGTCTCTATGTTTTTTTTCGCCAAGCACTAAACATTACAGCTGCTTAAGTATCAATCTAAAAAATGCAGAAAATGTATGCAAATTAACAAACTTGTCAAGAACTCGTTAGACTGCAAGAGCCGATTCAATCAGATCTTGATGGTCCTTGAAGAAATAAGTGTATCTCACACGTTTGCTGTCAAAACACGACAACAGTCATTAGCACTATATAGCTACCTATATTAGAAAGTGAAGACTTTTGATTTTATAGTACCTATGCATAAGGTTCATGCTGAAAAGTGTGAAAAATGTATAAATGAAAATTGCTGACGACTTTGCATGTAATCTAATGCAAAGCATAAGATCTTTGGACAATATTAACTCTGACATTGATTCGATTAACAATTTTATTGACAGTACAATTGCATTTTGCAAAATATATCATTTATGCCGAATCTGATTTTAATAGACATCATCGCAAGCGGGTTCCTAAAAGATATGACGAGGATAGGGACACTGAAGTTAACTTTCAGTGCATTTATTTTACCGCGCGGATGTCAAATGTTACCTAATGCTAATGTCGATGGAACTCTTAATGTGGATGTGGAAGCCATGCAATCAGGTTTGGAAGTTTTAATTGACCACTGCGCAGAACTCTCACATTTAGATAACGTCATGTAAAAGGCGGAGAATTTAAAATGTATTCTTCCGTATTAAGTTGTGTCACTTAATATTTAACGCATGCTGTGAAGACAGCATTCAATGAATAATCATTCAGTAGACTGAAGTTAGTTAAATCTTGTTTTCGGTATACCATGGACAATGACGAATTAAATTCACTATTAATATTAACATGCGAAAGATACATTACTGACAAGATTGATATTAGATTTATCAACTGTAGTGAACAAAATGGGCGTTCTTAAAAGAATGATGTGTTTTTGTCAAATATAATGTATGTTTTTTAATTTTACATTTTACATATTATGATAAATTTACATTATATTACGGTTTAGAACAAATATAAAATATATAGAAGTAATAATATTAAAAAACATGCAATGTATGTGGTCATTTCAATCCCGGGCTCGGGCCCTGCATATTATATATTTATTTTAGGGAAATGTTCATCAAAAGCATTTACATTATCTATCTTAGAGTTCAAATTATCGATACTCTGTAGAGTGCAGATTAATTTTGTAAAGAAAGTTTCCTAAAGTAGCTCTAGATTGTGACAAGAGAAAAGAGACAGTAGAATAAGGCTTTATAAAAACTGCTGTGATGCTTTATAAAAACTAATATTCACTCGATAAAGATGATATTTGGAGTTCGAATGTAACGAAATATTGTTTCGCTAAATGGCTGAATAATTAGTCATTTATTTATGTAGGTACTTCTAAACGGTGATGAGTAACAGTTTTAATGTTCAATTTTATCATAACTATGCCAGATGACCTACACAAAGTCGTTCGCAACTTTTAGAAGTATTGATTTATTGAAGTAATCGGCTAGCCGGTTTATCAAGAGGAACGTTTTTAATAGCTCTTATCACCGTAATAACTCAGTTTGTAGAACTGCTGCAAATATCTCTTATATGTGTATATGCTAGTGATACATTTCTTAGCAGATAATATCGCAATTAATGGGCATATAATTACGTGTGTAGGTATCGGTATCGGTATTCAGAGTGGTGATTTATAAATTGATGATTCTAATACATTATATTGAAAGTGTGATAAGTTCCGAGTATGACTTTATTATTTCTACTTTCTACTTATATTTTTGAATTTAATGTCAGACTTCAGATTTACGTAAGGAACCTCGCGGCACTAAAATACTGCTCGTAGTCACGTGTGTCATTTGAAAGTGCACAAATCCCAGGAACCAGGAAGGACAGAGCTGGAGGACCAAGTACCTACGTACGTTGATAAGATCTTGTGTATAAAATCCAACTGTATAAAATCTAGCTGCAATTACGTTTGTGATTCAGGTTATGGAAAATAATAACATGAAAGATGAAATTTATGCTGCACTACCTCGTAACCGAGACTTTACTCCAGGGCAGGTTACATAAAGTTGTCCATGGAAAAAAAACACTTAACTCTGTAGTGGGTTTACAAAATGCCTGGCTTCCATCCAATCAAGGATACTCTAGCTTTTTCGTGTTCGTTTTGTCACATACTGTATCTGAGGAAACAAGGCAGTTACGGCATTACTGGTGAAATTCAATAGCAACATCAACGTAAGTAATTTTCCTGATCACCCGCATAATTTCCCAATGAGCGAGAAGATTGTAATTGGAAATATTTTGCGACGTAGGCCAATTGTAAGAATAAAATAACAGTGGCAGCTGATACATTTGAAGTTAATTGTGTTTGAGTTTTACGGTATTTTCATTTCACAATTCCGAGTTTTTAATTGACTTTTATAATCTACATTTAATCTGCAACCATCAGAAATTTTAGAACTATTAACCTAAAAGTATAATTCACTCGAACAAACTTCAGTCTATAATTTCTGTAGTTTATAGATATACATATATCCAAACCCAGGTATGGGCAACCTTTGCTTAGCTGAGGACGTAATTTCAGTACTTAATCATGTCGCGGGCCGTAGGCAAGAAATAATGGTAGGTAGTATTGTAAAAATATAGTAGAAATAGTAGGTAATAGTAAATAAATAAGTCACAGAAATTCACACATTTTTTTATTTATTAATTATAATAGCATAATCAGACATATAAAAAGCACATTAATAAAAAAAAAGATAGAAAAATTAATGAGATACTTAAGTTTGAAGCTGAGAAAAAGCTGAAGATGCTAAATATTGGGGTCAATGCCAGTAGTACATAGGTGCAAAGTGTTTTCTAAATTAACATCTATAAGCCGAGTACGATGTTTATTTTTATTAAATCATGATTGAAAAAGATGCTCACATGTATACGTGCTTCCGATTGTGCAAATTATTTATTCTGTATTATTATTGTTAAATATATATTCTGTAAAATTCGCTTAGTTCGACATCACCAAATTTAGACATCAAATATGAGTCTTCTTGAAGCTCGATCAACTCTATTTGTAGGAGAAGCGGACCATCTTCCACATTACACTTACAAGGATTTGCAAAAATATTGAGTGCTATCCATATTCTTAAAATCGGAAAATCGATCAGTCAATTGCTCTGACAGTAGTTCCAGTTCATCAGCATAGCGACCGTATTCAATGTTTTCGTGACTGGATGATGTTAAAAAATTAAAACAGTTTTTACCTCTCATTTGTGTTTCCCACAAGCGAATTTTGTTTTGAAAAGCTTTAAGATGACTGAACAGCTGATTTACCAATTGCCCTTGTTTTTAAAGCATGTGTCCTGTAATGCCTACCAGGAATGCCAAGTCACAATGTTTTTTCATGTTTTCTCTTTCATTTCCATAAAATCTGCTATTTTTTTTCATCATAAAACCTTTTTCCTTTTTAGCATTTTACCTTTGCTTAGCCACCTTACTTCGCAATAATATGTCACATCATCGTGTTCTGTACATACAAAAATGTTTTATCGCCAGTTTAAGTTGACAAATGCGAAACATATGCATCTAAATGAAATTAAATGAAATATAAGGAAAGCTAAATCTTTTGTGAAACCATCAATGTCCATGAGGACATTGATGAGGACACATGAGGACTTTTGTCATTCACTGGATCTTTGGATATAGAGGAGGAGACCCAATGTGGGATTTAGAGGGTTCAAATGAAGCTAAACTGTGTAGTTTTGTGAATCTATGTTACCATAGAGGGTATTAAGGTTCTAGAAAGACTTTCCGAAACTAAATTATTATACTGATGTTTGGAAGTATAACCGAATGATTAAATAATTATTTGACGACTAAGATGAAATTTAAGAGTTTGTTGAAATTCGTAAAAATAACTATTTTAAATGAAAAAGAAATGTTTTTGAAAAAAAAATTGAGAGCGCAATAACACTTGATTGAGAATTTGATAGCTATGTATCTCAATCCAAATTTCACCTATTTCATATACCGATTAATTATTATGATTTCAAAAACACGCTGTTTACGAACCTGCTCAAACACATTCCTCAACATTAATAGAACGTAACATTTACGTAATTATAATTAGACTCCTGGTTTAATTTAATCTATTTTAGACAATATTACCACATGTCACGTGGAAAATTTTACCCTGTCTCGTGGACGTACCAAGCATATATCAGCAACCATTGTACATTACAAGCAGAGCTGCATTATTAAGCATCCTCTCCCTAGCCCTAACATGATTTGTAGGATGGCTTTCTTTACATTAAACATGAATCAGGCTAACCCTGGCAGTTTAAATCTTTTAAATGATTAATCTACTTAAATTGCGTTACCACATACACAATGCCCAACAGGTAAACTTTCCGTATTTCATGAGCTCCGCGATATTTTCATGTTTTATCAAATACCAATTTCCTTTACAACAACAACTAAAGTGAATACATGTACCCGCCACATAGTGTAAGAAATAGCGTCCCGAAGTGTATCCGTTCTTTTATTTATTTAAATAATATTTGTAATCTATAACGTAAATTTTCACGTTTGTGGATAAGTTATCTTAACATATCCACATGCAGTATTTTTCTGTAGGTCGATAGCAAACCAATTTTCGTTATTTATTTATTAATTTATTTATTAACTGCCTTACACAGATTACAAAGCCCAATTACAGGATAAAATTTAACAAGGTAATATGTAAAAAAATCTAAGTATAAGGTAATAATTAAATAAGAAAATAATAATAACAATATGGTACTTAATTATATGGAATAATTATATGATCACAAATGCATTGATAATAATTTAGTTATCGTACTTCCGGCATCAATCGATAATAACGGGGGGATTTAATTAAAAATAAAAGAGTCTATCAGGTGTGTTATTGATTTAATATTTACCTACATTAACGTTGTTACAATTCTTCATATTGACTGGTCTTTCCTGGGTGAATGAAGCAGATACTTGACCTACTTCAGCTGTCCTTTTATCAATATCAGATAATATTATTCTTGACTCATAATCGAGATCACTAGCAATGACAGTTTCCAAATCAATCTTGTCACAACGCAACATTACTATGGTTACGAAATTGTCAATCAGTGACTCCCATTATTTGCCTAGCTTTATGCTTAATAATTATCTAAAATAAACTAAATAGCATATTAAAACCTAGAATGGTTGTGCATGGACTTAAAACTAGTTGTGAAAGCGACGTATTGTGATTGTTAAGGATTACAAATAGGATTTCTTACCTCCTTATAACATTCTCAAACGCATACCAACAGTCACACACTGTCATTTTATTAGTGCATATTGTCCGCTAAATTTCATCCTTCTAAATTCTTTCACAATGTAGAAAATAAATAAAGATTATTCTTGCCCCAACTTTAGAGAGCTTTAGAGGGCGAATCGGTTTTGGGGAAACAAATATATAAAATTGTTGCTGAAAATTCAGCTAATAATATATTTCGCTATATATATATATATATATATATATATATATATATATATATATATATATATATATATATATATATATATATATATATATATTACATTATTAGTCCCTCCGTACAAAAATATGGAACTTTATATACACCATTATAAAATAATGGAACTTTGTATGTATACTCTTATTCAGAACACACTAATCCAAACCCAATTAACTCATTAATAGCCGGTAACAACTTTATATCATAGCTAGTTCTTAACTTGATAGTATTAGGTAAGGGACAAGGTATTGAGAGGTAAGACACTTAATAATGTTTTAGTGTAGTCCAAATGGCATAAAGTGGAATTGGTATTGCCCACGGCCGGCCAGATGGTAAAGGCGGTGATAGGCTGATAGACAATACTTTCAGGTAATACCGTACTACTACCGACTACCGTACTACTACCGTACTACCGTAATACCGTTTCAGGTACTACCGTACCATTGGTTGATGCTTGAGTATGAAATAATTATTATAAAATCAAGTATTACTGATAATATATCATTTTTACACCTTTACACCCCTTGATATTACTATTATAGTAGGGAAAAACAAATCTGTTCATCTATCCGTTCAAAACCCGTATTATGATGCCATGCAATATTATGAATATGCTATATTTTCTGAAGATATAAATAAACCGAGATTGTTGAGGCCTACATTCAGCCATTCTAATTAATATATCAGTCAGGCGTAAACATAAAAGGCAATGCAAACACTACTCAGCTATTAATGGAAAATGAGGGATAGAAAAACGTAGCTGTAGGGTAAATTGCTCTTTTAAAATACTAAAGGAGTCATCAGAAAAGTTATTTACTTGAAAGCCTAGGGGCTTTGTGACACCGCAGAGTAAACAGAAGCGTATTACTTCCTATTGTTATTATACTCGGCGACAAACGTAAATCTTCTTAAGTTAACTATTTGTAATTTATATCCAGAAACATAATAATTAATCTTGACTACATCGTAGTTTATAATACAGATAAATATACTAACTATTAAATACCGACTCTGATATTACCGAATTATCTGATTACACTGTGAGTAGACAATAATTTCACACTGCTGTCAAATATTTGTCGTGTTAAATGTTTGTCGTGTTCAAAACTGCCGTTTTCGGAACAAAATTGCGAAAGTTTTTTTCTCTCAGCGGTTCTATGTGTTATTTGAGGTGCTGAATCCGAATGGTGCGCTTTAGGAAGTCCATGTCACAACGAAATCGAAAAATACCTCCAAAATATCGCATATTTTCTTTAGTTATATCTGTGCGTTGTTCGGACCTGTATATTTTATATTAAATTAAAGTACACAAAATTTGCTACAAAATGACGAGATTTATGACGAGAGACATCGGCGATAGAGCACACTGAAAAACAACAATTTTTTGGCCCTTCTGTCGGTCCCATTGGCTAATGATTTAAGATTGGACCTAAAATAATTTCTCCCAAAATTTTAGCTTCCTAGATCAAACCTGTGCTATGTAAAAAGAAGAAATTCATCTTCCGCCAATAATTTGTAATTCCCACCTGTCCTCTTGCATTAAAAAATGTTTTATTGTGTACTTGTACGTTTCAAAATAGATATAATTTTGTAATATATTTCTTATAATAATATATATATATATATATATATATATATATATATATATATATATATATATATATATATATATATATAGGATTCATATATATATATATATATATATATATATATATATATATATATATATATATATATATATATATATATATATATATATATATATATATATATATATATATATATATATATAAATATATATATATATATATATATATATATATATATATATATATATATATATATATATATATATATATATATATATATATATATATATATATATATATATATATATATATATATATATATATATATATATATATATATATATGAATGATAAGATTGCTTGGTCAAATCTAAAATTATTTATAACATACGGATATAAAATCAATGTCCGTAAGAGAACTGACCCTTGTCATAACATCAAGTTTTGAATGGACCCTGAGTTACAGGACCCAAAACACACATATATATTGTAAGTAAGGCTTCACAGTAGTAAAGTATAAAGTGCTTGCATGGTGTCAAAATATGTGTACAGAGGATGAAATAGCTTTTAACTCTGGGACATAAATGCTGGTCAGAGCTAGAGACCCCCTTATCTTAAAACCGCACAGTAGATGACCGTCCATTGTCCCTGGTGTATTATGTGAGTTTCGAAAACTCGCTTTCCATCATGCGGCATAAACATTGATGTCGATAGATAATAGTCTGTTCATAAGCGGAAGATTTATAAAATGATGGCACATTCACAACGACAATCTATTTATTTGTTTGAACAATGTAATTCTTCATAATTCCATCATTGAGGAAAAATTGCCATTAATCATATCAAATTGATCGATACCAATAAAAACTAAAATAATGTCATTAAAAATAATAATCAATATTGCAACATAGTAGTTAGGTATATAGAGAAGAACTACAATACAATTTACTCGTAAAAAAATTCAAAACGAAAAATCTAGCTTGCGTTTACGCCGCTGAATATCATCTCGGATGCCCGGCATCACGCCGAGGTGTGATGTAAGAGAATCGTTCCGGTATTGTTATTGAGGTAGATACATGAGGTAGATCATGCAGTTTGACTTGTTTGTGGGCAGATTTGTGACCAAGATATTGGGATATGTAGATACAAAATCAAGATATGCGTAAACTAAAAGTCTGATAAAAGTAATCCATTATTTTTAGTAATAAAAAAACCTCTCCCGGGTGTAGGCCAGTGGTGTAAAATCAAAAAATTAGACGAAGCGGAAATAATTCCTACAAAAGGTTTTATTGTTTTAATGGCTTCATTTGCTGCCCATTCTGACTATCCTAGGTTTTCCCACTCGGCGGAGTTGTGCTAAAAATACCCCAAAAGAGGTATCTTTACGGTTGTATCATGTAAATACTCATAATATCGAAAATATTGTCCTATTAAAAGTTGTAGGGCATTGAATGTCACCAGACGCATATTTTTTTGTACCACCCTTTCCCAGTTGGACAAATTTTACATATTTAAAAAAAAATTTCGTTTTTGTTATGACACCTTCACACCAATGAGGTAAACATGGAAGGAGCAGCTGTTGTCGTCGATGATGATTTCTTCTCCACCGGGTTGTGTGGAAGAATGGTGAAACATTGAAATTAATCCTAACCAAATACGTTGACTACCTAAAAAAGACACTACAACCGAAGTGCGACAAGTTTGGTGTTTGATAGCTACCCAGAAGACCTGACCAAGAGCATCAAATCTGCTGAGCGCCTCCGACGAAGCAAAAGATACACTACTCCTGTACTAACTTTGATTTGTACTAACTGCAACAGGGACTCCTACACTACACTAACTCCAGAGTCCAGATCCAATTGACGAAACAGATGTTGACGAACACCTGGACTACATATATGGGGCGACGGACTCCGTATCAGAAATTACAGACTTCGAGGAGCCGAGTGGCCCAACGAGAATCAAACATCAACGTCTGTGAAATTTGTGTATCTAATTTTTTCCCTTTTCATCTTAATACATTTAACTACAATTTTTGTTATTAAGAAATATAATCATCACTAATTGGTACAATTAATACGTCTAGTTCAATTCAATGCAGAATTTAATGACCTACAACTTTTAAAAGGACAATGTTTTCGATATTGTGAATCCTTTACGAGATATAACCGTAATATCGCAAAAATACCCCTTTTGGGGGTAAATTTTTACCCCCCACCACTGTAGCGCAACTCCGCCGACGGGTAAAATCTAGGATAGCCATACCTATTAGGCAACAAATAAAGCCATTAAAACAATATAACCTTTTGTAGCAATTATTTCCTATTTGAATGGTTCCAAAAAAAATGGTTTTAAACAAAACCCAGTAGCGTAATAGGATAGAGTAAGAAGGAATATTTGAATGAAATAATTCTGTCACAATCTGTTTTGACGAAAATTTAAGTTTAAATATTCGTATGTTCAAGTTAATATCTGTGAAAATGCTTTACATCGTATATATTTATATATAGCGACAAAAATTCCAGCTGCATTTGAAACCAGGATTATCAACGGCATACACACTTAACATATATTTTCATGAATTATTTTAATTTGTTGTACAGCATCTCTGGAACAGCAAGATAAGTAATCTCTGAACCAGATATTACAGAATAGTATTCTAATCAAATGTGAACCATCTTCTTGATGGATGTAAGGCTGTCAACAAATTAATATAGTTGTATACAATATCGATTTATTTCAGTGCGACATTGGCCGTTGATAGATGCTCCTAGATTCTCCTTGGAAAACCTAGTTATTCCAGCAGTTATAAGCTGATAAAATTCAAACCAGACGCAGTATGCCTACTGAAGACAATATAGACAATTCGATATGAGGATGTTCTTACATCCTCACATGAAAATTAGAGGTTCTGGTGCGTTTTATTATAAGGAAATATTATTAATGTTATTAATGTGAAATAATAACAGATGATATATTATTATGTTTCGTTGCAATTTTGTTATTGTTAATAAACCATTACATTCCATGAGATACTTTTCTGGAATGTTTTTGTTTTAATTATAATTTTTGATTTTTCCAGTTGTCATTAAATCTCAACGTATAGAACTCAGAGAATCAGATCATACATATATTCGGTAGATAATTCTCATCGATTTTAAAAATCTTAAATAACTTAAATAACACCCGTAATGTTAAACATTTTTCAACTCTCGATGTACAGAAGTTGCTTCCTTGTATAGAAATACAATTTTATTACCATTATCATTTTCTTTGGCTAAAAAAATTTAACATTTATACTTATTATTGATAATAATAATATTATGTATGTAATAAAATGTATAACTTACCTACTATCCGAACCATGGAATTTTCTGAAATAAAAAATAAAAATTAGTAAATAAAGTAAAGGGTAAAGCCCTCTAAAGTTCGGGCAAAAATCAGCCCTTATAATATTTTCATCAGAACTCTTTAAGAGCGCTATACACCACGTGACGCTTCAGATTCATTTTTCATCATCACACAGCGCAGCAAGAAGTTTGTCGGTGCTTAATACCTAAGTGGGGATATATAAAATTTTGGTGTAATTAGTTTTTAATAATATGAATTAGTTTTGGTGCTGTTTGTAAAACCACAAAACTGTAGGTGTACAGTGCACACAAAATATTTTTTACCTAAAAATTTGCTGGGCAAAGATGGGTTCAATCTGCAACTTTTGTTTTGTGTTTTCTCCGCAAAATTGATAGTTTTCTCATAAAAAATTAAAATTAAACACATCCCCTTTCAAATAAATTCCCTGATGGGTAATTGTTCGGTGAAACAGTTAAGTAGGTTTTGAAATAAAACCATGATGAGTATTGTCACTGTTCTTGTATTGTTCATTGAGATTTTAAGAATACAAAACATTTAAGTATATTTATTTAATTTACCATCATGTTAATATAGTTAATAAACACATTGTATGGTGTTTTACCTCTCTAAAGATTAGAGAAAACAAAACAATTGCAATACTTTGTCATAAAAACAGCCTACTTGAGTGTTTCGTGGAATAATAACTCATCAGTGAATTTATTTTAAAGGGTAGGTATGTTAACTTTTTTTATTATTTTTTTTTGGAAAAACTATCAATTCTGTAAAGAAAACTCAAGAGACCAAAAAGTTGCAGATTGAAGCCATCTTTTCACATCGAATAAAGACATTTGCAAACAAAATGCACATTTTAAATAAAGAAATATCGATGTGTTTCAGAACTTTTTAAGTTCTGATGAAAAATATTATAGGGGTGTTTTTTCATTTTTCAAAAACCCCCCTCATAATTTTTTCTGAAAATTCGCTCCTTAAAACCTTTCGCTTTCATTTAGAAACACCCTATATATTAACAAATATTCTTAAAATACAAAATATTCTTAAATTTTAATTTATACTGATGAGAGCAACTTATATTGGCTTCTTAAACCAGATAAATCATGCTTCACTAGTGCCGTGAAGCCTGGACCGTGAAAATAAAGTAGGCAATATACAACACAGTAAAATATACCATAATTTGCGACGCATATAAACGCTTAAGTGCGCTTACTTGCTTCGACGCATCAATGCCTCAACGCATCAATACATCTATTCCGCCAGGTTTGTATACATTTGTACGTGACCCAGTTTCATTTAGTTGTTATAATAATGTTGTTTATTAAGTCGACCTAGACCTTAAATATCTTAATCACCATATTATTGTTTTATATACCTGACATTGTTTATTCGCTAATGCTGGAATGGTAAAAGAGTAAGAATTAGTTAATTTGGGTAATATGGCACTACATTACTATGGATCACGGATGGGTTTTTTGAAGGCAATGATATTAACAAGTTTCTGAAAGAACCATCTGATGATGGATTTTTGCTCTTGAAAACAGCTTTAATTATGCGGATTGTGGGAGCTTGCAGATGTTATGAACTGACTAATTTGAGTGTGGAAAATGTTCAAGGCAATGATTCCTATTTGTATATAATTATACCTGATGCAAAGACCAAGAAAAGTCGTAGTTTCATAATAATGCAGGAAAGGTTTCTAGTCAATCCTGTAGAATTATGCAAAAAATCATATCCTTAAGACCAAAAAATATCACCCATAAAATATTTTTTATATTTTATAAAAATAGTAAGTGTATACACGCAATGCGTTGGAATAAATACTTTGTGAAAAATACCATCAAAAATTGCCTCGTACTTAGGTCTACCAAACCCTCAGTTATACACCGATCATTGTATGAGAAGATCATCCGCTACGTTATTGGCAAATGCAGGGGCGATCAGTACAGCATTAAAACTTA
The DNA here is from genome assembly GCA_964058915.1 of Tetropium fuscum. Classification (NCBI taxonomy): domain Eukaryota; kingdom Metazoa; phylum Arthropoda; class Insecta; order Coleoptera; family Cerambycidae; genus Tetropium; species Tetropium fuscum. Next base: position 19,306 of record CAXKVY010012240.1, read on the forward strand.
GAATGTAAAGAAAATCCAGGGTGCTGCAAGTGATCCAAAACGAACTGACGTAATAACAGAGCCCAGTTCAAGTACTGGGAGCATACAAGGTTTTACTATTTCTGAAACCTCAAACTGCGCTTCCTTCTCATTTAATATTAATATTAATGTATGTAAGTAAATGATAAAAATTTATAAATAAATCTGGGATATTTCTAGAATAAATGGCGTGACTTAAAAGTCATGACTTACTAGTGTCTTATGACTTATAACTCACGCGTGTGATGCCTGCGAATAATGAGTGTATAACTAGTGTCTGTTGGATAAACACTTCAATTAACCAAAATATATCAATAATTCACCTCTATAAAGTTAGCACTACCACATGCGAGATGAAAGGTGGCATAATGTGATTAATTTGTCGCTTTTTTGTCGTGATTTTGTCGTGGAAAAAAAAATTGTCGCGAAATTATTTTTTTATAAAACCAATGGTAGTGCTAACTTGATATTAAGTTAGCACTACCACCTCTGGAAAACGGTGTTCCAATGAACGGACAAATGTTGCATCTGGTGCATAATTTGTCGCTTTTTTGTCGTGATATTGTCCTGCAAAAAAAAATTTTGTCGTAAATTGTTTTTTCCTTAAATCGATGATAGTGCTAATTTGGTATCAAGTTAGCACTACTCTCGAGTCTCGTCTCGCGCATAATTTGTCGTTTATTTGTCGTGCTTTTGTCGTGCAAAAAAAAATTCTCGCGAAATTATTTTTTTTTTAAACCAATGGCAGTGCTAACTTGATATTAAGTTAGCACTACCACCTCTGGAAAACGGTCTTTCCTATGATCGGACAAATGTCCCATCTGGTGCATAATTTGTCGCTTTTTTGTCGTGATTTTGTCGTGCAAAAAACATTTTTGTCGCGAAATTATTTTTCCATAAATCGATGAGTGTGCTAACTTGATATCAAGTTAGCACTACCACTTTGGAATAAATATAATTGAGTTTTTATAAAAAACAGCCATTATCAATTCATTTATATTTAGTCTTAAGAATATGCATTGTATGGTGACCCATCAATGGTTTTACTTTATGGTCAACTATGGGAATTTTAAATTCATCATAAAACATGAGAAACCTCACTTTATGTGGAAAAAAGTTTTATGTGGACTGTAAAGAATTTCATTATAAATATGTATAGCATGCCAAAAAAAGTTTCACTTCGTAGTAGTATATAGAAATTTAAAATTTATTAGCCAGAAAGAGTCAAGTTTATGGTAAGCAATCACGACAAACAAGCGACAAATAATGCGCGATACGAGATTTTCTTCCGAACATTAGAAGACACTTATCAATGTGTGATAGTGCTAACTTGATATCAAGTTAGCGCTACCATTGATTTTTTTTTAAATTTCGCGACAATTTTTTTTCGCACGACAAAATCACGCTAAAAAAGCGACAAATTATGCACGAGACTGGACTATCTTCCGAATATAGCAAGATGGGTGGAAGCGCGACTTGATAACAACTCAGCACTACTATTAAAATAAAAAAATTTCGTGACAAATTATATTTTCGCACGAAAAAATCACGACGAAAAAGCGACAAATTATGCAGCAGATGCAATATTTGTCCGAGCATTGGAAGACCGTATAAAAAAAAATTTCGCGACGTTTTTTTTGCACGACGAACACGACAAAAAAACGACAAGCTATGCGCGAGACGAGACTTCTGTTCGAATATAGCAAGATTAAAGGAAGTGCAACTTGATATCAAGTTAACACTACCATTGAGTTTATAAAAAAATATTTCGCGACATATTTAATTTTTACACGACAAAATCACGACAAACAAACGACAAATTATGCGCGAGACGAGATTTTCATCAGAATATAAGGAGACGGTTGGTAGTGCAACTTGATATCACTATCATAGATTTATAGAAAAATAATTTCGCGATAAAATTTTTCTTTGCACGACAAAATCACGACAAAAAAGCGACAAATTATGCACCAGATGTGACATTATTTATCCGATCCTTGGAAGACCGTTTTCCAGAGGTGGTAGTGCTAACTTGATATCAAGTTAGCACTACCAGTGATTTAAAAAAAATAATTTTGCGACAAAATTTTTCTTTGCAAGACATAATCACGACAAAAAAGCGACAAATTATGCACCAGATGCGATATTTGTCCGATCATTGGAAGACCGTTTTCCAGATGTGGTAGTGCTAACTTAATATCAAGTTAGCACTACCATTGGTTTTAAAAAAAAATAATTTCGCGACAAATTTTTTTTGCACGACAAAATCACGACAAATAAACGACAAATTATACCCGAGACGAGACTTTCATCAGAATATCAGAAGATGGTTGGTAGTGCTAACTTGATACCAAATTAGCACTATCATCGATTTAAGAAAAAAACAATTTGCGACAAAAAATTTTTTTGCACGACAAAATCACGACAAAAAAGCGACAAATTATGCACCAGATGCGACATTTGTCCGATCATTGGAAGACCGTTTTCCAGAGGTGGTAGGAACTTAATATCAAGTTAGCACTACCATTGGTTTTAAAAAAAATAATATCGCGACAAATTTTTTTTTGCACGACAAAATCAGCACAAAAAAGCGACAAATTAATCACATTATGCCACCTTTCATCTCGCATGTGGTAGTGCTAACTTTATAGAGGTCAATAATTCCTAACTAATTACCAACGCCCTAAATAATTCGTTTTTAAACTGACGATAGGTAAAATCTATACTGCTTGATAGAACTTAATATTATAATGAGATTTAAGGCAACAGTGATGCGCTGCCATTACAGAACTAAAATTACAGCCCTTCATAAATAAGCAATCTAACCGAGTGCAGCAATAACTTCACGTTGACTTCTTTATAGAATACATTCTTCCTACAAATAATAGCGTCATCTTGATTCGTTCCATTAAATACACTTCAATCTCACAAACCTCATTTTTGAAAAAAAAGCATATTACATTCATTCCGGGTCCAATCTTGATATTAGATTGCTTGCTTCTGGTACGCGCGAATATTTTAAGTTAAAAATAGGGAACTGTCGTCCCGAATCATTCAAATTCACATTTCATGTTAAATGTATCAAAATTGACGATTTATATATTGAAAAATTCGATCCGTTTAACTTCGATATCTTCTCGAACTGTTTTAGGGGAGCGGCGATATTAAATTCTGGGGAGCGAGATTTTGTAATAATAATCGTTTTAAGGTGCGGGCCTGACACTATATCTGACTTTGAATGAAGCCAGTTATTATAAACAATTGATTAAAAATATCTATATTACATTTATTGATATAGAAACATAAACATTTGTGCTTTCTTATTACTCTTTATCCTTGACTTTAAAGAAAAAAATATCGCATAACGATCAGTCACCTCAGGGGAGGTTCAAAATAAGCTGAATCTATTAATGTAGTTTTAATTATTATTTGAAGCTATTAAGTGAAACTGTAAATTAATTATTTTCTACGTTCATGCAAAACAAAAAACTTTATTGAACTATATTTAGTGTAAAAACTGGTCCTTTATTGAGCGCAATAAATTTTTTATTGCACTCATCTGTCGTCCTACTACAGTGTTTTGTGAGCATGACAAACATTAAACATAAAATTTGACATTTACTAAAGAAAACATTTAAAAATCCCAAATCCAAACGTAGAAAAAATATTGTATGCAACTATGAAATGTAATACATATATATATTATTGAATACCGATTTTAGATTGCTTTATAATCCAAGAAGAAAAAGAATTGTTCTAACAATATCACACATCTATAATAGAAATGTGGAAGTAAACTTGTGGACATTTCAATTTGTGGAAATTTCAACAGTCTTAGCCAGCCTTTGATAACCTACTATAACTTAAACTAAATTGCATTGGATATTAAAACTTCTATAATATGCAATATTCCTCATATAAATAAAATTTTAAGAAGTTAATTAAAAGCGACGTATTTATATCATTGCCTTTTTATGTCGTTAATCCAAAACATGCAACACTTTTTACTACCACACTGGTATGGAGTCCTCTAGCGTCTATGTTGATTGCTGGAATATGTTATTATCACAACATCTGCCGGACATGATTCACCGTAGCATTGGTTGAATTTCTTTGTTGATTTCACAACCTCGTTAATTTTTAACTTGTTGAAATTCTTATTGAGACGATGACGAGGCTTGGGGTGAATTTTCTAGGATTCTACCTAGTATAATTCACGAAGGATTTGTTTAACAGCCAAAATCACTTAATTTAATGTATTACAATGACAAAACCATATGGAAACACATGCAAGACAATTTTGCACAACTTTTAAAAACAACTTGAATCTACTAAAATTAT
>CAXKVY010012241.1:0-15525 GCA_964058915.1 Tetropium fuscum
TTTAGGCGCGATTTTTACACAGTTGAAAGTAAATACCCACCTACTTTTCAAATTTAAATTGACAATTATTGACAAGACTTTGCGTTTTGTGTAGGTATACACAAAGGTGGATACGTATGAGTATTATTATTATATGTGCTACAATTTTTTAAACAATGCCAACCTGTGCTGTCGCGAGGTGTTGTAATTATAGCCGAAACACTAAAGGAAGTAACCTCAAATACTTTCGCTTCCCCAAGATTGAAAACTTGTCAAAACAATGGGTGACTCGGTGCAAAAGAGTGGATAGAATAAATTTAAAGAATGATATGTAGATAATAGTAGATATACTATATTTATGTGATACGTCTGATGTGGTAATGTAAAATTCAGGTATAGTGGTGTTTCGAATGCATTATTTTGTTTTTTGTTCGCACTTCTTTCGCTACAAAAACGCAGTACATTGATAATTCGATTTCTCGAAAACCATATGTCCTAGCGTGCTGATTTTGTTTAACTATTCCATAGTTTTGTCTACATTTCATTCGATATATTCATATATAAATTCTTAATAATCATCATAGCTCTCCGCAGGGTGAATTTTTAAGTGCAGAGATTTGCTAGTAACGATTTTAAGACTATTTTTCAAAAACGTATCATATTTTAAAAACTTATTTTTTGCCATCGGACACACTGTAATGTCTTCTATAAATAGCCAAAATTTCATGGTTATATCCCGAGCCGTTGATTTAATAGCGCAATGTATGTTTTATAAAACGTGTTTTTCAAATTATTTCCCGGGCAAGGAAAAAATTTGACCCTGCATCAGTAATTTTCTTACTTTTTTACAAAACTACCTAGTTGACTGTCCACTAGAATCATCAAATATCACTTTCAAAAAAGATCTTTCTTTGAAACATACTCATGTTCTTCTCTTGGGACTAATTCACAATAATCATAAAGCTCACGAAACTGATCTTAGAATAGGGGACACATATATTTTAATTCTTCATCTGTAAAACTATTAATGTCGTGATATTTCCATTTTACGACAGACTGACAAACTCTGACACTTTCTGAAATATATGTTTTTTTTTTGATGATAAATACGTTGACTCTATATTGAACCGTTAGTCTTTGTAGATTTTCAACAGCGTCACATATAGCACAGCTATCACTTGAAGTTTGAGTTAATACATTAAGCTTAAATAGGTGGCATCATTTTCTACAGCAGTGATTCCATTAAGAATTGAGACATTAAAACAGATTCTTGTCTGATCGTTATTAAGAAGTGAAGGTCTTCCAAATGTCTCACGCCTAGTCCTAGCAATTTATTTTTTGGCAGCATTATTATCTCTATCAATGATTGACATTCTGTGTATGAAGTTCAGTCATACTAACAGACATAACCTAACTAGACATGACCTACTTGATCAACATATATACCGCAGTTAGTTGGTGGGTAGTCTTCAAGAATTGAGGGACTAAATCGACATAAAAGATGTAAATAGCATCATCAAGCAAATATTTACTGACGATTTTTTAAATAAAAATATTTTCTCGTAAAGTGTAAACGAGCGGAATTGAAACTGGTCGGTCCTAAAACACAGAACCATCTGCACATATCTTGAAATTTCGTCCTATGTATTTAGCAGTGGCATTGAGATTTGAAGAGTAGTTGTAAACGTGCATGGGAGTCCAGCCAGGGAGTCCAGCCAGGGAGTGCAGCCCGATGAACTATCTACGGTTGCACACTAGTATAAAGAGAATAAACAGACTGATCTGCTGCGTCGTAAATCATTTCTTTGTTGACATCGCGTCTACACACGTCTCGACTTTATGGTTCCATATCACTAATAACAGCATTAATATTCGAGCTAATATGTGACATTTACTAACAATAGTTTTTATGATCTTAGATGCCTCTATTGCGCTATATGAGTTACTAATGAATTCATAAGCAAAAGTTTGTTTCCACCTTGTCGTCAATCCAGCCGGCATAAATACTAATGCATGAGCAGCAACATTTTCCATACCTCTGCTCTGCTCTGAAGCTTATATAGTTGGTTTGCCTGTAAACAACCCCAGACAACGAAAAATAAAAATAAAAAAAAGAATGTTTTTATTAATCGTTCACTTTTATTTACTCAAAGTGACAAATTTTTGGACACACAGTCAGTGTCTTCTTAAATGATTCAAGAACAAATCATTTAATAAAGTACTTACACATATAAAACTTTATAAAACACTTACCTATAACTTTGTCAACGAATAATGTATCATATTCAAAGTCAGGTTGTATAGCCATCTCGTCAACTAATAGTCCAACATGTCTTTCCTCAGGTTTCAAACATTGAACTTTAGTTTCTAGTATTGATATTTCCATAAGAACACCCGACTCAAATTTAAATCTTTCCATTCACTTCTGTAATGTTCTAATACATGGTAATGAAAAATGTGGTCACTTTATACTTTCATAGCCCACGTATTAGATAGTTCCATATGTTAGATATAGCTGTAAAGCATTTTTAATAGTCATTGTTTCCCATTGCACCCCCTTCATCATCCCATACTTTAAATAACTGTTGCAACTGATCTTTTCCAAATAAGAGTTGTAAATAATTGTTATTCATAGCCTGAAGTTCCTTATTTAGAGTTAATATTTTTCGTCTAGCTAATCTTAACTTTCTTTGCAGTTCTAATACAATAAGACTTTCTTCAACTATGGTATCTGCATCCGTAACTGTAGATTCCCAAATATAGAATGTTCGACTGGAAATACTTTATTTGCGTTTTCTTCATCAGTGTTCACATCTGCATATAAAAAGAGTTATTGTATATTTATCGTAAATAAAAATACGGTCAATATTTACGACATCCACTTCTACGTTTTTGGCGTTTTCTTTTTTTTAACATGTAGATGACATTATTAGAAGTAATTTGTGATCAATAGAACAATGTGCAAATGAGTACTTAGCCAACAAGCATACGGTACCTGGGAGCAAATAGCTGTATAAATAAGGTGCTGGCTGTGTAAAAATTTAAGTGGGTCAAGGCTAAGCTAACAACCATTGCGAGAGGGGCAAGGAAAATATCAACAAATGTAATGACAAATAGGACAAAATTGATATGTAGTTATTGGCAACAGTGCAGGTTATACGACCGGATAAATAAGACAGTTGTGTGATGCAGAGTCCGGTGATCTAATAAATGAAAATGGTAGTTTTTAAAACTTAAAACATTTTTTCGTTGCACTTAGAACCATTTGCACATCAAATGGTTTTCGGAATATTGTTATTGACGTCACATATTGTAAGTACGTATTTTTATTTTTGTCATAGGTCAGAAGTGGATGTCGTAAATAATGACCAAAAATACATTCTACATATTCTGTTGAGTTTTATCAACCAATACATTTATTTCAAAAGCAAAGGCGGATAAAATTGATTTAAAAATAGGCTGTGACAAATATTTATGATATAACATATATACGTACTAAACTTAAACGAGCTTACCTTCTGAAGATACACCGCTAGTATGTTGGGAGCTAGTATGTAGTTTCCTAGGTATTGACACCTCCTTTCTGTGTGAAAATATCGTAGGAACAGCATCCCAACGGAGTGGTCTTTTTTTATCCATTCTATTGTTCTCAAACTGATCGTATGTGAAATGTTTCTAGAATGAAATCAATACATAAAGTATAAGTAACAATCAACACATACGGGAAAATAGCTACAATAAAATACGTGCACATAAATTTAATTCGGTTCTAACCTCACACACAAAACTACGGTTAGGTAGTTGTCCTTCGCGTTCAATGTTAATTATCCATCTTTTCCGCCTTTCTGCATTTTTTTCGCCCTGGGGTAATAAGAATAATCGGGTACCCTTCTCGGATCGTTCAGAGCAATTTGGTACACAGCAACACGGCATTTTATTACAAGAAATAAGTGAAAACCAGAAAACGTACGTAAACCTCAGATCTTAGATCTATCTTTCATCAATCCATCCGTGTCTTATCTATGCATCAATCATCAGAATCATCTGAGACGTAAACACAAACCTAACCAAAAACGAAGTGGACTGTGGAGTATATATGGCCGCCATGTCGGTATTTGTTGATGGTTCACAACGATTATAGACATAGAGACATAGACTAATAATCGTTGGATGGTTCAAACCTTCGTGTTTCGACCATAAATGGTCGAAGGTTCAAACCACAGCTTAAAACTAAGCTGTAGTTCAAACCACAAACAAACGAATGCGCGATCTGTTTTCTGCTCCTGAGACGTGTAATCAGAGCAGTGGACTGGCTCTGAGATCAATGATTAAACACAGGGAATGATAGCTTATGAGGCAGACAGATTTCTGAATGTGACTGACCTGTATGATGACAATGACCGGTAAAAACAGCGGGAATCCAACTAGCCAACGGAATCAACTAACGCCGGGCATCATCGATGACGTCAAAACGCCGTGGTGGGGGCTCGACATTTGTTTAAAGGGTAGCCGGACTTAATCCCGTACTTAAAGATACATAGCTTACGGCTTACGGTCTGCTAAGGAGGACCAGTTTTGTCACAGCGTCAGCGACTGAACAGCTAATGAAAATGAGGAGGACCAGTTGGTTTCTCAAGAATATTTTTAAATTGTTACGTTACAGGAATTTTGTCAGAGGGTGGCAGAGTCGTTCAATTTGCCTAAGTAGACAGCTGCAAGATGCTATGATTGATGTCCTGACCACAGCATGGAAAACAATTGCTGTGTCCCACTCCAAAGTTGGAACCACTTTCTGTGGTTCCAGCTTTAGAGATTATCTTTGGCGTTGGCATCACAAAACTTGTTTCCTACGTTTATTACTGTGTGTTTTGTAGCTAGTGTTAGGTTGTTTGGTTTGCTCAAGGCCACTCCACTCCACTTCTGTTTATCTGTGGGCCACTCAACCATTTGCTTTGCTGTTTGTCAGTTGTCACTTTTGTCAGTTAGGTTTTGGGTTTTGGGCGTGACATTTTTGGTTGGTGTCATGTTATAGTCATGGTGCTGTTAAATATTTTTTATTTATCTGTATTTATTTATCCAACTTTAATCAAAGCAGGTACCTACATAACGTTTATTATTCTGAAATTATTATTTAGCAATTATGTACTCTTTTGTGAACATTGTTTGCATACATAATAGCTGTGATTTTTAAAACAATATAGATACCCAATAGCTAAATAATAATGTTATACCTACTATTGAATAGTTTCCAATGGAATTTGCATAATATATATATTTACTAAATAAGGGAAATAATAAATTAAAACTTTCTCATCGAAGGTTACATTTTCATACAATGCATGGAATGAGTCATTATAAATAATCATTCATAATTATCCCTAATTCACAAAAATGATTTGTTAATTTATGTTTTAGAATATTACGATGATTATGAGTGTAATACACCACTTCTGTACAAAGCACAAGTTACAGCAACATCTTCAATTAATGAAGGAGGACCTGAGAATGCTAATTTACACGGTAAGTGCTCAATTTATTTACAGAAGTAGAATATACTATAGTTGTGGATTAATTAAAAATGCATGGTTATTGATTATTTTCAAATAAATAGATGGGAGTAGCACTGATTAAAACGACCGTTAATAGTATTTCTTATTTTTTATTTATTTATAAGACTGCTACTTGTAGTGATGGGACCAAAACAAACGCTTTCATGAAATAAATTCTCTGTAGATGTATATACATCACGAGTTCGACTTTTGCCCTACTCTACCCTAATACATATCAAATCACCAAACATCCTATATGTCCACATCCGGATTCCAATAAAAAAAAACTAAAGGAGTTAAAAATTTAATAAACACTAACACTAAACAGTTAAATCATTTGGCTCCAACACACAATATCACTATGCAAGTAGAAATCTGGAAGTATTGGTATCTGATACACATAACTAGACTAGACACTCCAAAATTGCATCTACCTACAAGGATTATATTTATTTATAATAACTCTCTATAATCACTCAAGAACTTGTCAGAATTGAATCTTGAACTTGTCAGAATGTCGGAATGTTGGCTGTATGGCTTCATGCCTAATGCCATAGAATCTATGCTAATGCCAAAAAAAATGTCGATATTATTCAATGGAATACTCCCATCACTAGCTGTTTGTATTTAAGTATCCCTTTATCAACCAAAATTAGTAACTTAATTTTTCTCATTATCCAGGTGGGGAAATAATATAACATCCAAAAGACAAAATAGTGTAGCGTTGAGTGTAAATGAACATTAAAATGAATAACACTAGTGTACGTTGGGCATTTAACTTTTCGAGATGGAACCCATCTTTTGCAGACATGCTGCTTGCTTCTTCTTGCATACAACATGAAGAAAAAGAGCGTTTGGCTAGATTTGTTTTTAAAAAAGATATGAAATCCTCATTAGTTGGTAGATTAATGATGAGAAAATTTGTATATAACGCATCTGGCAAAAAATACAATGAAATAAAATTCATTCGAGATGACAAGGGGAAACCTTTGCTGTTTGAAGAAGAACATTATCCTAAATTGAATTTTAACGTTTCCCACCAAGGTCACTATGTGGTTTTTGCTGCCGAATGTGGAGATACCATGTTAGGGGTAGACATTATGAAACTGGAATACTTGGGTGGTAGATCTTTAACTGAATTTTTCAGACTAATGAATCGACATTTTTCTCCGCTAGAGTGGCAAACCATTAAAAATTCTGGTACCGAGAAAAATCAGATAGCTATGTTTTGTAGACACTGGTGTTTGAAAGAGAGCTATGTAAAAGCTATTGGGGTTGGGATTACTGTTAATTTACAGGATATTAGCTTTAAGATTAATACCAAGAATCTCAGTAATGATTATATTATTAATGACACAGAATTGTATTTAAGTGGGGAGAAATTAGATTGGGAGTTTCAGGAAATGCTGCTGGATAGCGAGCATTGTGTAGCAGTAGCTTTAAGTTCAAGGAATGGTAGTGGTCTTGTTTTTAAACATTTGACTTTCGAGGAACTTATGGAAAGCTCCGTACCACTCTTGCCTAGTGATGAACAATATTGTAACAACTATTTTAAAAGGCTAGAAAAACATTAGTTGTTGTAAATAATAAAATTTTAATTAATCCACAATTTGGTTTTTGTTGTAATCCATGTATGTATGATTAAGTAGTACCTAGCTAGTTATTCAGTTCCATGTTTGCATGTAATGCCATTTTAAATTATTTGTTGCATGACTTCAATCCAGTTAGTTTTATTTTTCTTAAATGATTTTCTTTATATTTTTAGTAAATGCAAGTGGTATATCGTTAGTTGAAGCAAGATATGCAACCATACAGTGCTAAGGGTACCAAAATATTCACAGTTTGGCTGGAACTTACTGTTATTTATGTGTGTGACAGCAATTTCATGCAAAATGCAATTACAATCTTTATATATATATATATATATATATATATATATATATATATATATATATATATATATATATATCTTGACTCATGTAGACAAGAAGCACTTCTAAGGTTGCATATCTATTGCTATTCTTTTAATATTCGGTTATATTTATGAAATAAGAAATTAGAATATTTTATTTTTTATTTATAATGGTAATACATAATTATTATATGTTATTTCAACCCATTAGCCCACTATTTAGTCATTAATTAGATTTATTTGTAAATAATATATTATTTCATTTAAAATTTCTGTTTCAAAGTTAAAGTACCTATATGTGAAATTATAATATATCAATTTATTATTGATTAAATTATTCAACACCAATCATTTAGTCTTATCAATAAGTGAAATATTAGTAAATCATTACAAAACCTTATATAAAGGTGGAAAGGCTTGGAGCTCCCGAGACAACGATTTTGACCAATTTTTGATTGTTGACTTGGGCCAAGTAATGAATGTTACGAGAATTTGGACACAAGGTAGGCCACATAGCAATGAATATGTTATGGAGTTTCGTATTAGCTATGGCACGAATGGTCTCGATTTTGCAGAATACAAAGAATCTGGTGGTGATGTTATGGTGAGATATTTATGTTTAAAAGGAATAAACATTTGAGCGGAGATTTTTAGCAGAGCTTGTATATACTTAGTATAAATTATAGCTGGGGTTAAAGAGGTTCACATTTTTTTAACACATAATTGAATGATATCTCAAGTTAAAGTAAAATAGCAACAGAATACATTTGGCGATAATTTGTGTAATTGAAAAATTTTTGTTCCTGAAGTTATGTAATATTTCATAACTTTTAGTACTTATCATATTAAAGTATTCTGTGTGAAACATTAATGAGGAAGTGTAAGTGAATAAATTAAATTGTCATTCAAATTATTTTGATAAAAATATTGGCATTTTTGGTCGATCCGATATATCGGCAGGTCTGCTGATAACCGATATGTATATGGGTATCGGTCGAACACTAATGTGCACGTGTACGGATGGCGCAACCTTGTGGCTGCAAATGGCATTATTCGCATCCACTTTTGTATGTTGACGAATCATGAATATAGTAATAAATTTAATTGTGAATAGAATTGTCGTTAATTCCAGAACTGTTTCGATATTAGAAAAGTAAGTGCAACTACTTTACCATAATATTTTACCTTAAGCATAACTAGATTGTGAGCTTTATAAATGCATGTTTATTGCGTAGTGACAGTTAACTTTTCAAACGTTAACATAATATGTTGCGGAATGGATATAATTTTAGAAACTGGCTTCGCAAGCATCACGTATTAATGAATTTCAAGGACTGTTTGATCGAGATATGAAAAAAACTTCCATTGACATTGCAATCGACACCTGCAATCGAGGAAGGTTATGTTGTTTCTAAATATCTCTAATTTACTATGAATTAAGAGTGACAAATGGGGAAAACTCGTAGTTGAAATATAATTTGCGATATACAAAATTTGTTTTACACTGCCATCAACGCCTACGGTTGGGAATATTTACAATATTTGGAATTTATTCTACATGTCCGTAAGAATGCTTATAAATTTGGATGCGAATGCCTTCTTTTTTAGCTACTGCAGCCGTGACGTTCGAAAAAAAAATCCTCGTGCAGCAAAGTACGCGTGATAGAAGTGAATACTTCTTTACCGATTTGTTGAGAGAGTGAGAGAGAGAGAAAGATATTGTATATATTGGCTTTATGGTAACTGAAGTGTGACACATATGTTCGTGATTCTAAATGGTGTAGATTTCTCGAGAATATAGCATCAATCGTTGTTCCTGATGTAGTCGTGGCAATGTTCCGGTCGTTATTCATATCTAAACCGAATTTCTCACGAAGAAAGTGAAATAGTACCAAGGAAGCATCTTCCGCAAAAAGATCATCATCCATTTGGATCAGATTCAAAAGCCCAATCCAGATATATCCAGCAGGATATGCATAAGTAATATTGTATTCTGGTTAATTCCGATTCTGTGACGATCGTTTATAAATTATATCAAAATTGCTTTCCGCTTTAGAACACTTGTGGGGGATCGTTGCCCAAGACAACGCGGCATTCGATATCTCTGTTTCTCTCTCTCTCTCCCTCATATATGTCAATGCTTTATCTCACTTGTGAGACGAAAATGTTATAAAAATGTGAGGAGATACAAAATGTTATTGAAAATTATTTATACAGATTGAAATGTATTCCAACATATTTTTGTTAGTTCCCAGGCCGGAGAAAATACAACATTCCCTCAAGCCTACAAAAAAGCAATATTAACTATAAAACCTATTTTTTAATCAACCTTCATTTAAAATCTTTATAAAGTCACAATAATTTAAATTATTCACTTTTAATATTCACTTTTGTGAATGGCCTTAACACTATACCGTCATATATTCTAATCAACTAGGTACTACATAATAAAGAATTACCTATTTGAAAACAATCAAATAACCTGACAAAAATGTGATTAATTACATTTAAATGTAAAATGTAATTGAATTAGGTGTTTCAATTGAAGTTATATAAAGTTAAAATGTATTAGAATTCTTAATTTTGGCTATACATGGATATTCAATTGAAATTGTAACATTTCAATTCTTAAATATGTGAAACCACTTAATTGAAATTAAAATTAACACATATTACTTTATATGTATTTATAGGTGAACCACGAAGAATAAGTGAAAATATTTTGAATATAGGGCCATGCATACATTCGTTCATAATTTTACCTAACTAAATTAAAAAATAAATAGCTCTAGTTAGTTTTAAATTGCCATTGAATATTTAAATAAATCTAATTTAACACTAAAAATCTCCGTTCAAAAACAAAATATTATTTGACAGTGTTATCTGGAAGAAACCTTGATCCTGTTTTTAATGTATCTATTTTATTAGATCTGCAACTAACGGCTTTCACTGCTTGTCTTCTATATTAACTAACATGTGACTAACATCAATTGTAGATATGTTGGTAGCTGTTAATAATTGTATTAAAATGCTTTGTTTTTTAAGCTTGGTATATTTTTTTAACAGGGTGTTGTTGTGAGGAATGGATACTGAACGAATTTATCATATATGTCGGAAATAAATACAGATTTTTTTAGAGCATTTTTTTAGATTGTTTTACAGGGCATACTTTTACTTTGATATGGCATATTCATAAATTATCAGATAATAATAATGTTGCTCTTTTGTTTAATTTCACTTAATATTCATGAGGAAAGTATATTATTTCCAAAGAATACTGTTTCTTGCTTCTCGCATATGAAATGCTTTTGTGTTCTCACGAGAATTTGGCTTGCATTCGGCTCCCATTCTTGCCAAAGAAGCAGTTCGCATTCTAGATTCAAAAATAACTTAATAAGTATTAGCTTCTATATGCTAACTTACATTGAACCTTTATATGTCAAGTATTTGGTTGCAATATAAAAACGGAAGCGGAAGTAATTCTGAAATTACTTCTTTTACTTCAGTATCCTTCCTTCAAAATACTTCACAGCAATCTGTAAATATTGCACCTAATTAACCAAACTAACAACAAATACCTTACTGACCTATAGGGGGATCGGCTTGGACTCCCAGAGAGAGCACCTATTTCGAAAAATTGATCCTGGATTTAGGCAGTCGATATGAAATTCGGTCTATAGCAACTCAAGGTCGGACTGCCTCCTCTGAATTTGTAACAGAATATGTTATTGAATATTCCGATGACGGTGAAGCTTGGAAAAGTTTCCATGACTCTGAGGGCGAGACTGAGGTGCATATACTTAATGCTCTTTGCTTAATATTTCCATTAATACAAAATTCTTCCTTAGATGTTTTAGTGTAGTTTTATGGAAACACATTTAAGAGTGTTCAATACCAGGTGCCATAATAAGAAATTGCTTTCTCAAATGACATATTTATAAATTATTGCTTGCATTATTATTGCTCTGGATTCTTAAATTAACAGTATAGAACACCAACATTTCCTTTACGTACCACGGGCAATGGTTACAGAATAAAGTGATAGATTATTTTCATAAATTTATATTTCATATATTATATATATATATACATATATATATACATATATATATATATATATATATATATATATATATATATATATATATATATATATATATATATATATATATATATATATATATATATATATATATATATATATATATATATATATATATATATATATATATATATATATATATATATATATATATATATATATATATATATATATATATATATATATATATATATATATATATATATATATATATATATATATATATATATTGTAGGTAATGTGTAAACGATCATATTCATGTAGGTAATCTTAATTAAAATTCATTTGTGTCATTTATCTCTATGTGTAGAGCTGAAAGATTTCCTATCCAAAAAAAACATCCATTTGCAGATGAGGTAGCGATGTATTGAAATTTGAAAGATCCAGGTGTTCTGGGCTACTCCGGTTGAGTCTCCTGGCATTGCAGAAGAAGAAATATAGTCTGTTGAGATAAACAAGTCGTTATAAGAATACAAATTAGTAAGGGGATATGCTTTATACCACCTTTACTAGTGCATTTTTCTAAAATATACATGCGCGGAGCCATAAAACTGCGCGAAGTACGTATAGTCAGTTGCCTATTTGTAACGGAGGTGTGGGCAGTTGGGAAATTGGAGAGTAAAAGAGGGAGTAAAAGTAAAACGTACCAAAATTTTGTAATTTATTGCCACTGAGTTACAGGAAAAAAAAATCACTATCACATACAAATAATACAATAAGTAGTTTATTGATCCCATATTTTTGCTAATTTTATTTTTTATTTATTGTTAATCAAAACTCATCGTCTTGAATCTCCAAACACCAGATATATGGCTGCAGGCGCTACCATCACTGTCATATGCATCAGATGATCCCGTATTACTAGAAAATAGAAGACGAAAGTCTTCTGCAAATTCAAGAATATGAATGCGAATTCAAGAATATGAATTTTTCCATTGAACCCAAATAAAACTAATTTGAACACTTGATTTAACATGCACATTATAAAGGTGCAATGTCACCAATGCCCGCTGGTCTATTTAGTCTTATAGATTCTATTACTGATATGGAATGTAATATCAGTAATACATGTAAAGCACATTCTCGTAATACTTGCATAACATAATTATTAGACTTTCGTCATATCTTAAATTAAATTTCATAGTGTCCAGATAGTTACGGTTAGAGTGTAAACACCTTAGCAAATTAGCTGGTATTGATCTCTCTTGAATTAACAATTGGTTTTAGTATTGTCATTAGAGCAATTTTAGCATTTTATATTCTTTTACTTTAACCTTGTCATTTATATCTATAATGGCACCGTTAAACTTGCTGTACATCCTACTGTTACTTACAGAGGATATATGGCACATGATATTCCTATTTAAGTCACGTGATATCTATCCTATTGAAGGATGTAAGTCACATGATATTCCTATTGAAGGAACGTATAACAGTCTGGTTTGTAGATAACAGACATAACGTCGTATTTAACGTAGAAAAATTACCTGAGAATTTTTTGGAGGTATTCATGTAGCTTCTCTTTATAAAATAATCAAATATCAGTAAACCCCAGATTGTTTATTTTCTCAAAATACCAATAGAATTTCAAGTGTCATGTATGGGGTATTTCAGTTTATACATCGCCGATCGATAGAGGACCTCATTTTA
This sequence comes from Tetropium fuscum, assembly GCA_964058915.1. Classification (NCBI taxonomy): domain Eukaryota; kingdom Metazoa; phylum Arthropoda; class Insecta; order Coleoptera; family Cerambycidae; genus Tetropium; species Tetropium fuscum. Next base: position 13,193 of record CAXKVY010012241.1, read on the forward strand.
AGGTAAAAAAGTCCATTTAACAAAACATGTTGAAAAGTGCGTCGATTTCAAGACAGATGGTGCTAAAGGTTAAAGATAAATATAGTCGTAAATTACCAAGAAACTACAATAGCTTCCTAGTTGGAATTACGTGTTGGAGTACGTGTTTTCTTGGATAGTTCTATTTTTGTCATATATATTATAGACTGGGAGGTAGTGACAGATTTTACAAAATCAGACGTGATTTTACCCAGTAATGCCTTTTGGAGGGTATTGTGATATGCATATTATGATAATAAATGATAAATTAAAGTATCTTCATTATCTTTTTCAGATATCTTCATTAATTTTTTATAGCTGATGTATAGCACAACCATGTATAGGTACTTCATAATGGCAGCCTGTTTGGAACCGCGGATTAATAATTTTTTTAAGTGCAAGCCCACCTAACCGTGAAAACAACTTGAGCCCACACAAACAGTATGCCTATGACTTTGCAAGTGTAGTATTTTACTTGAATTTTATTTTGGAACACATGGCAGCCCAAGTAAAATCGTAGTATAGAAACTTAATTTGCAAACAAAAAATGTTAACTAACTTTAATATATGAAGGAACCGGGATTATTCTCAAATATATCATGTATTATCATCAGAATATCCATATGATAATATCCCCTAAAGGACATACTGGGTAAAATCACTCTGAAAATATGTCACATTGGTCCCACCACAACCAATCCATCTCTCAGGATAGTTACTATCCAACCAGTGATGAACGTTTCATCCATAATGGGCTGGACAGCCGTCTAACTGAAACCAAGCATTCGGCTTTGCATCCGGAGGAACATCATCCCATATATTGAAATCTTCTTCTAACAATTCCAGAAATAAACCGGCGCTTAGATGAAGAAGTAAGGGGTATGGACCATTAAGAGTATTGTTTTGAATACCAAGCCAAATATTCATATTAAATTCCTGCTAAAAATATCTCCGTCTATACCCTGGTGCCGAAATAGTGTGGACTGATTCATCACCAGCATATGGACGGCTCAGGGAGATGAGGGGCGAAGGGAACAAAATTCCATAGGTGTATCATTTTTTTTGCAATGGGTTCCTCATCTGTAATTGCACAAAACACACACAGACTTTTGTCAACGAAGTTTTAGTGATTCCAGAATACCTTTCCAATATTCCTTCGTAAACATTTTTCATCATTTCCAGTCCTGTCAAATTCGGTCGCTTACGATTGGAGTTATTGGTTTTAGAACCACTACTACTCGCATTCGTCGCTTCCATTCCATAAAAACACTAAACACTTGCATATAACACAATATTATAATTAATTTATATTGCGAATCAACCTTACATAAGACACAATGAAGCGCCACTGTCGCGCCAAAACATACATGCATGAAACAGCGCATGCGTCAATATATCCACGGAAATCCGGCGTCTTTACCTTTGACCAATGAAATTTAATTTAATTTAGAACCGCCTAAAACTCACCAATGAGAGCGGTAGACCCGGTTACTAATGAGTTCTGCACACCATTTCTATAGAGTGTACACAAATTTGCACACTAAGAAATTCTGTGATCCATTGCAAATAGGCAGACCGTTCAATTGTGATGGTGGCGTGATATTATGTATGAATCACTCCACACTATTTCGGAACCAGGGTATAGTCGTGTGTGACTTACATGTGCCGAAACATGCTGGTTATGAAAATTCACTACGCCTCTTCGTCGTAGATCGTATGTGATACTATAATAGGAATCTATGGTCCCATTTCTAAGACTGGTTGTGGTAGATCCCTCTATTTCATGCAAGATTCTGAGTTCACTATTATTTCGGTCATACCTCATGTTGTTCTCTTGTAAGCCCATTAGTAACAAAATGACGAGTTTCCACAAAAACGCTTGCGGTTGCCAATTGTCTTTGATATGTCCAATTCCCATTTGCAAATCCATACATAAAATGGATATTTGCGTATTCGTGAGGCAAATGGCATTTTCAAACTTAATAATCAATAAACGTGCCGCACTACACTGATTTTCACAATCTCAAAAATTGTCGTTGAATTGAACTCAAAATGATAGGTGCAAAGGTTCTTGACATTATTTCATTTGACATTATCGTTTCATAGCAACCTTAGTTTCTCAAGTACCTATATTAATTTTTAATAAAATTACATTCGTTAACTTGACGTTGATGTTTTTCTGGAAAACTATACATACACGATACGTAAAAATTGAAAGTTTACTTTTTTCATATACTTACTACGGGCAATTTAAATAAAACTAAATTTTATAAAAAAACCTCAATGGCATACAAATTCTAAGCAGAAAAGGAGTT